>JAPFUP010000511.1:0-73812 GCA_030780425.1 Beauveria varroae | reverse complement strand
TAATTTATACACACACACACACACACACACTTTATACGCCTTTGCCCATTCAGAGAAAAAAAGGGAACCAAGTTGCTGCTTCATCAGCAGAAAATGAGTTGTAGCGTGGCTATTGTCATAACGGGCTGATGATGCCAAGAGGCGCTGCACCAATGAATGCATTTCCCAGCCAATGAAATAATGCTGCATGGTTGTGATAAACAATCAAGCATTTCGAATTATAGACAAAAACTTTCGCGCCTATACATAGACGTAGCACATTTGGTACTAGCCTTCCTAAATACAGAAAGCCTACATCGCCCGACGCCATGACAAGATACAAAAGCCAAAAAGCATTGCCGATTCCCGACGCCAAATTCACGCTCCCGTGGTATCTTTGCCCGTTTCCCCCAGCATAGAGAATGTAAATCGGTGAAAGACGAAAAAGAAAATTGCACAATACCCAAAAAGACTGTCGCGACATCAGACAAGCTCGTCCGCGTCGTCCATGTCTTCTTCGATACCGTCCAAGAAGTGGTTGCCGTCGTACTTGGCAATAGTAGGCAAGTCTTCCTTGATTGGAAATCCGTATTTGAGCACACCGGCTTCGCCGCCAACAATGCCAGAAGGCGTGGCGGGGTGACCCTCTCGCAGCCACTTTTGCAACTTCAAGGCAGCGCGGGAAATCTCCAAGCAAATGTGCCAATTGTCCAATCCAATGGACAAGAGTGCCACGACCATGAGCATCTTGGAGAATCGAGCAGGTGGTGTGTCGTGACCACTCGGAATTAGGCCAATAGTAATCCAGTGGTACACACCAAGAACAGTCTTCCATTGGGCCAGGGGTACCTCCCAAATGTTGGCCCAAATTTGCGTGAATTCGTTTGAGTCGCAAACGTGGCTAGTTGGGACGCGAGCTAAGATGGCCCGGCAGTAAATGAGCGCTACATTGCGGATGACACGGTACATGAGGTCCGGACGCTGCGGATTTGTATACTGGTCGCTCCCGCTCCGAGTAGATGACGTTTCTGGAGTCAAGGCGGCCTCGTCTTTCGGGGTGCAACTTTCAAAGATGCTGCTGGAATACGTGTTTTCGGGAGACGATGCCTCCCATCTCGCGCTCGTGCCGTTGGATGATCTATCAGTGTTTGAATAGGCATCTGTCAACACTGGCTGTTGACTATGGGGCTGTGGCATCTGCTGAGTTCTCTGTTGGTGTGCTTGGAAGTCTTGTTGCTTTTGCTGATCCTCGTCACATCTCCTCGGCACATTTTCAGGCAGCATAGAAACGCGCTGGTATGTCCACGCTGCTAGCTCAGCAACCTGTTGAAGCTGTTTCGCAGTTTGCTCTTCGGGGAGCTCCAAAACGAGCTTGAGAAGATTTCTCATGTCATCAAGAAGATGGTTTGCGTTGGGATGTAGGTCGAGCGTAGATGCCGGGCTAGAAAATGGTGGCCAGTCCGACATAAACGGCGAGTTGAAGGATACTTGGTAAGGTACCATAAATTCGTCTTTGAATTCGAACCCGTCCTTGTCAAACATGGATGTCGGGACTTCGTGAGCAAGTGCAATAGTGATGTCATCTCTAACAAAGAGTTAGTAGTGTGGTACATGTAAAATGGTCGCTGCATATCGCCTTACGTGATGACAGTCTTGGCAAGAAAACCTTGCATTCCCAGGGTTTGAAAGCCCCCTCGGATTTTGATCATGGATTTCAGACCCAGCATGTGAGCGTGCATCTCCTCGGTTGTCCCCCAGTACCACGAATCAAGAACCATCTGGGCAGTGCCCATAATGACTTCGTCACTGAGATTCTTGCCCACTTTGGCAATGTGATCGTTGATGAGCTTGTGCACAGCGCTTTTGTGCGCCCAAACAACCATTTTTGGCAATTGGCCAGTCTCATTTAAGAAGCAAGCCGATGTATAGAGGATGATTTGAAGGTTTAGCGGCGATTTGATAGAGAGGGGAACCCAGTGCTTCATAAAGCGATTCGTTGGATCCGGAGCGCCGTCTACTACTGCCTTGAATCGGCAAAGTAATTGTAAATCTATACCGGGTTAGTGGATCTTTGGCAAAATTTTGAGGTGCTAGGAAATTACGTACAGATTCGAACAAGCTCAATGTTTAGCTTGTTGAGGGTCATGGGTAGGTTGTGGAGGTGATCTTCGTAGCTGCTAACTTGCAGCGGCGGCCTTGTGGCGCGCTCAGCCATGCGCAGCAATGCTCTGGAGTCGAGTGTATATTCATCATTGACAATTTTGGTGGCAAAGTTGACTCGGACTTGAAGGATAGTCTTGAGAAGAGTTCGCATATTTTGAGGCTGCAAAAGGCCCGTCTCGTCCTTGACAATGATCTTGAATGGCTGTTCCTTGCCGCCAGCGCTGTTGCTTTTGGCATTGAGCTTGCTCTCGTCGTCGTTGTCGGTGCTGTTGGCATTTTTCAATGCACGATTCGAGTTGGACCGTCTTGGAAACTTGACAGAAAATGTTTGGGGGCCATTCTTCTGAATCTGTTCGCGAGTCTCCCGTTCCAACTGCAAAATAGCGTCTTGTAACTCGCTGACATCGAGATGAGAATACGCTGGACCTTCGACAACGACTTTGACATCGTTTGGGCGGGTGCCTCCCTGGCTTGAGGCTCTGTTGAGCGCATCATGTAAGCATATGAACCGTGGCGCAGATTGGATGAACAGGGCATACCTTCTGGTGGCGGTGGTTGTGTATTCACATGTCGTTTGTGGGAACCTGCGCAGACAATTGGTGCAAGGTTGGCCTTGGGAACACTGGTCAAGGTTAGCATGGGTTGGCGGGTGATGTGAGAACCATAGTAATGTGATAAAGGGCTATTTATGCTGCAGCTCTTCGGTACTTTATTAAACTTGTTCACTTGCATGGCAATCGAACAGAGTACGAGCAAGCACGTGTAGCGAAGACATTGCGCCAGAGTGCCAGTGTAGCCGAGACGACGGGGTATGGAGTAGTAAGGCGGCTAGTCGAGAACTGACCTTTTGCTTTCGCCGGCGACATTCTGTGCACGAGGTTGCATATCTCGTCTTTCCTTGACCACGCTGGGATTGCGATCCCTGCGCCTGCGGGTTGGGAGGCATCGTAGAAGATTCCGTACGCAGAAGGTGCGGAGAGGGCGCGTAGCCCGAGGTGAGAGACGACGCTGATAACGGGCCGGCGTGAGGCGTAGAGTCTTGGTGGAGAGCGGTGCCTGTATATGGTATGTGAATTGAAGGAGGCCACGCAGTGGTCGAGGTATGCGATTGCAACACGGCTGCGTACAGTTCACCAAGCAGCTACACAGCCTATTCGACAATGGAAGGGCAGAGGCAAACGGGCAACACGGGTGAGGCGATTTCGGATAACGGTAGATAGCGGGCGGCGCTCTTGGTGCGAAAGAAGGAAGGAGCCTTTGGCCGAGGTGGCGGCGGCAGTCGACGCTTCGGTGGGTTTCAGGTGTTGAACCCGCTGTATCTCAGGCTGCTTCAGTGGGCTGATTTACTCGAGATGACGGCAATCAGTCGTGGCAGTGGTGAAATAACTGGAAAGAATCCTCGGTTTTTATCGTGCATATACGAAGGGGAAACCCAGGGGGAAAAACATGCAACAATGGAAAGAAGAGACAAGGCAAACAACGCAAGGAATATGGAAGAGCAGCGGCATGGGCGTGGTTTGGCGCCTTTTAGCGTCTGTCTTCTGGGGAAGGTCTCAAGGTCTCAGTGGGTATAGCCTGTCTAGGTGTCTATTTTCTAACTACGTTGGTTATAGCCCGAGTTGGCAGTCCAGGATGGTGGCAGGTGGATGCTCTTGATACTACTTTGACTACCAAGTATGCTGCCATCTAACCATGTATAAATTGCAATGCTGGCAAGCTGGGTGTGCATGGTCCCGACCTGGTGGGAACCGGTGGGCGAGACCGGGCGCCAGCCGGTATCCAGTTGCCAGCATGCCAGCGCCTCTCATTATTATTAGTAAAAGGCCAAGACGGCAGGCAATCAGTGACAAATGCTGTCAACTTGTCTGGATTCAAACGTGGACGAAGCTGCTTGTTTACACCCGACTGTTTTCCATTAGGCAATCGCAAGTTATTGCATGTAGATTGAGGCACATACACCTGCCTCTAGGCTCTCGGTGAAGAAACACACCTCGGCTTTGACATCCATTCAGTGACACCTACCTGCATATGCTGCAAGAGGCATCACAATCTCAAGTAATAGCTCAACCAACCCCCTCCCGGACAATGCCCGTTCTCTGCTCGCTGCTCTGACCCGTCGAACCTTGGCTCGCTCTCACGATCCATAATTGCAACGCATCTTGAAAATCAAGAGAGATAATAAAAAAAACCCGTCACACCTTTCGTCGCATCCTGGTCCCTGCTTTAGTAGGCGGATTCTCCAAGCGAGTGATTATCATCTGCAGGCCAGGCCAGTTGCTGGGGGGCGGCGCGCCACAGAACCCACGAAAGTCCCCGGGGCGGCGGCCAGGGCGCACTTGTTTGCCTATGGGCCAGCCAACTAACGTGTTTAAGTTGGGTACTACACGGAGTCTTCCGTTGCGCCAATCTTTGACCAAGTTTACTCAGGAAGAGGCTAAGACTGACCTCGTACGCTTTTGCCCACCCCCGACTCGAGCGGCAAGACGACGCCAAGTGTGCAGAGAAGCGGGGGTGGGCAATGGACAATGGAGGGGAACTGTCATGTTGAGAGTAGTTTGGGGGACAAGATTCCGAGGCCAACTTTAAAGTCTGCTGCGGGCATTGCCCACCTAGTTAGTCAAGAGCGCGGTATTAATGCCACAGCGGTTAATGGCCTTTCAAATAAAATAGTTTGGCATCGGATCTTTGTTCTGAGCAAATCGTCAACCAACAAATTGTTACCGTTTCCGGCTACGTTACCCGATTGACACACCGAGCTCTACTGTCACTTTTAAAGCTATTAGTTGGCGACGGGATCAGGTAGTTCACTGTCGTGGCTCTGCCTCGCCTTTCCGCCCTCGCACTATATTCTCACTCGTGTCAACTACTTGATTGGCGAGTTCGAGTCGCCGCTAAAGAGCCCAGTGCTTGAATAATCCCTTTCAGCTACTTTTATTATTTGTACCCTGGTGCTTGCCTGCCTGTTATACAATCTTACAGGCGTTGCTGCGTAGAAATCTTGCAAGATGCAAACTTACAAAGTGTTTCTGGATTGAAACGACTCTCTAGGATAAACGTTGTCCGTACAGGGTACCCATGCGGCCAATACATGATGTGCTGGCCGTTGACGCCTCATGACGCAACTTCGCAACTGGCAACTTGCTCATCTACCAGCATCCGCTCGCGGCGGGCCTCGGCATCATGAGATGCATGGCTGTTCTGCAAAGCATTAATGGTCGAGTCCATCTCTTGGCTTGGCCGCCGCCTCGCTGGGTGTGCGCGTCACGCGCAAGCAGATCAGGGTCGTGGTTTGACATTTAATCTCGCTCCCGAGCCTATAATCTGGTTGATTGCACAATCTAGAGCCGTCCCCCGTATCAGCAAGATCCCCCACCCTGATGATGTTCTTCCACATCGCACAGGATCGAAAGTGCTGCCGCTAACTTGGTCGCTAGTGAACTAGTTGCAGAAAAGCACAATAGCCACCCGTCTCGCATCAGCTGGTGAGTCCGCAGACGAGCCAACCACGGCTTGCTGACAAGACTTGCGACAGGGAACCAACCATGATGCACTCGACTTGTTGCCTGTATGGTATGATCATGATGCCGAGAACTTTTCTATAAACGGCGCCATCGGACCACGACCATTTGGCATCAATGGTAGAGCTATCTACAAGCCTCTGGTCTTGGACGACTCTTGGCAATTCATCGTCTTGCTCGGCAGATGAGATGATTCGAGTTGGACCGTTGCCCTCATTGCCTGACCACCGTTCTCGCCGTGAGTGTGGATGCCAGTGTGGATGAAATGCTCTTGGACGGCGCCCTGGGCTTGACCAATCCGGGCGCACGACCCTTGGCTGCGCAGTGCAACAGCACGTCGGCGCCTCCGTTAACTCTATCTGCTCGATGGCGTGGATTTGACGGGACTGGGGAACCGGGCATTTGCTGTTCTTGGCTGCAATAAAACGCGATTCTTGGCTGTGAATCAGAAACTCTTGGCTGCGCATCATCCTACCCCAGAAAAACAAGGGAGAGGTCTCGACTCACGATCAATCAGCCAGCCACCCCAACTTGATCTTATCAAGGATCAAAAGCCATCGGCAAGTGCTAGTTGTTAGGACATGCGCGTACAAGCTTCAAACCAATCAGCACTCCACGTAAGCGGTGCGCCTCATTGGGGCGCGACGCCGTGCGCCGATCAGTGACCCGCGAACTTGGATACCCGTCCAACCAGAGACGGCGCCTGAAACCTTGTCTATCGAGTGAGATGCGACGGTTAATAAAAGACGCAGACCCTGCATTCAATTGCCTTGCAATTATTGCCTGCCTACCTCGCACCAGGTATTAGCCAAGTTGCCAGTCTGCTTTTTGATGTTGGTGAAGAAGAGAAAACAAAAAGCGTCCGGCAAAATGTGGGCCGTTGGAGAACCTGTGGAGTTTGCCCGGTTGGCCAACAGCTTGATGCCCGTCTCATGCTAATATTGCCACAATGTAAGTACAAGGGAGACAAATTCAGCACTGATTTGGGAAAAATGCTGGGAAAGGTAACAAAGTCAACATATAAGAAAGACCCACGACGCCGGTGACTGAGAAATGACGTATCCATCGTATTTATGCGGCACTGCGAGCTGAGATACCGGCAAGGCTGGCCACGCCTCGTCAGCGCTTGGCTTGAGCTGATAACGTTGACGGCCTGCAATATAGGACTCGATCAGCAACCAAAAAAAGAAGGAAAAAAGAGGAAAAAAAAAAAAAAAAATGGGAAAAGACTTGGCAACGAGAACCCTGCGTCGATGATGAGCTCAACCGGCAACCTGATCTGAGCCTTGCCAGGTCCAGGCCCTTTTTTCCAAGGCAGTCCTCCTCTTGCTCCTTGTCTGGTGGACGCCGGGCTGAGCGATTCCCTGCCCATAACAGGGCGCGAATTAAGCCATCATGATTCTGCAGATGGGCTTATTTGGACTGTTTGCATCCCATCACAACTTTAATTCTGGCAAGGAGGTGCTAGGAATCTTTCGATCCTAACCGGTTTTGCTGCTATACGTGGAGAGCGGCCATACCGAGACTGGCTATGAGCTGTAAATGATGAATAGCTAGAGTGGAGCTTTTTTTCTCGAATATTAACTGTTGAATCCTCGTGTCAACAAACCTTGTTGCTGCATAATCGAGTGTCAAGATGGGCAACAAAAGTGTTGGTTGCGGTGTGGCAAAGGAATGGCTTGGTCTGGATCGTTGTCTCGCTCCAACCGACGCGCGTGCGGAAAAGACACAATATCTGATGGCTTATGCGAGTTGTGGCACCAACACGATGCCGAGGCTGAGGCAATGCTCAAATGTAGCTCATTGCAGAAAAGTTACAGAGAAGCCACTGTACGCTGGCGCCAGAAGACGATTGAATTGCATCACTTTGAGTCTTTCCGAAGCCCACAAATACGCCAGTCGAGTCTTGGCCTCGATTTCCATCTCAGACTAGGCCCCTTGACCATTTACGATTTGCTCTTTCTCGCCGAGGCTTGGACCCTGGTCCGCCCGAGAGACATGTCTCAAACTGGATCAAGCTGCTGAATGTGGCTTGCATGTCCCACGAACCAGTGAACAGCCTCGCTACTGTCATTCTCAGATATACCAAATGGGCTGAGCTTTACGACAGACTCGTACGCTTGTTCTCATATTGTGCATTGGCCTGCCTATATGCGATTGCTTGTCCCGAGTCTTTTCCATGCACTTTTGCTAGACTTGGTCAAGCCTCTCATGTCGATCTCTGTCGAGATCAGACGGTAGCCAATTGTCTCACACGTCCATTTTCCCGATGCCGGCCAGCTGTATGTCTCTGTTGCTCTTCACTGCACCCAAGCTTTGGGTCTGTTTGAAACAGACATAAGCGAATTCTCCTCGCTTCGCTGAGAAGCGCAACTGTCATCGGCCAGTCCGACAAAGATTGCCCGTTTCAAGCCCGAGCCATTTGCGTATGCAGCAAGGATGCCAAAAATATCCTTGCCTGATGTTTGCGATGGTGATCTTGCGGAACGCATTCCCTTTTGGGCAAACGAAGAGTTTTTTGCGTCTTTTCTTCTTTTCACAGTCTAATACATGTTCTGTTGTCACACTGGGAGAGGGTCGCCATTCAGCCTGGCCCGACGCCGATAGTAGCAGCAGCAGGACGCATGGGTTGTTTGAACCGATACATTGTACAATCATCTCAATAGTCGCATGACTTTTGTGAAATGGTGTACCAAATGTACAAAAAGGTCGATTCCTTTCTTTCAAGACTACTTGGCAAGTTTCTTGTGGAATGGACAACTCGCATCTGGTTCACTTCGGAACTAAGCCTCTGGCTTTCCGCACGAGAGTTGCTCAGCCGCAACTCAAAACCCTGGTCAACAAACAGCACCAACGCCACAATGAGCGACGGCAGGGGTTAATCTAAACAGGTCCAGATTTGAAACGATCCTTACTTAGCATTCTAGGCTTACAGGCCTCTTTATGAAGTTGAAGTCGTTTGCTACACATACTATATCCGTACAAACCATGGCGCCAGCATATTGACTTTTCCAGAACGGCAAGCGGTGGTCAAAGGAGAGACATGCCCGACTGGAACTGGTAATTGGCTGGTGCGGGAAAGAGAGAAAAAGGAGCGGGCGTTGCCACGTACCTCTGTATTACTCGTTCATGCAGCAATTCGACCAACGAGGGGGCAGCTTGTGTGGGCTAAGGCCGCAGGCAGCGCACCAGATGCAAGTTTCCATTTGGTTGAGGAGAGGGTTGGCATGCCATCTCGGTGTCCGAATCCACTCTCTCGGTCGCAATTAAGTCTATGAACTGATACTTTTGACAAAGGGGGAGGCAGGGTATTCCTCAGAAGAAAAAAGGCCATGGACAAGGTTCTCACGCACTGCATACCAGTACCACTCCAACACACATGCATTACATGAAGAAAACGGGGCCGTCGACGTGGCCGATTCACGACGCTGCTTGTCCGCAGAAACGCAGGGAGCAAGCCTTTGATTCCGGCGTTGTTTTTGCTTCGACAGAGAAGGCTCAGTTGCAACTTTTTTTCCCTTCCAATCTGCATTGTTTGACCTTTTCGTCTGGGTAACTTGGTTTTCGATGGAGGCAGGCGGGGGGGGGAAAAGCGGGCAGAAACGAACCTTGCCAAGGCACATCACGCGAGCGCTTGCTTTTTACAGGAAACAGAAGTATTTTACGGAACCGGCCGCCTTGCGAGTAGGCTAGAGACTGGCGGGGACTTTCAAGGATTCGTCGACGGGAGTATATGGAGATGGGAGGGGGGGAATAAATGGCCAGGGGCAATTGTGTACCAGTGTGCCGGATTCTGCGCATTCTGGGCGCGCGCGTGCGCAGAGAAATTTCCAATCTTTCGCACAGTGACGAAATCTTGTTCTATATCTCCGCTCGTTTCAAGGTTTTTTACTTCAGCAAGTCTCCGGAAGAAAACGATGAAGCAACGGGCCATACGTAACCCAAAAGTTTCGAAACCACGCCAAGGGGTCAAACCGATAACCGCATCTCCGCTAGCCGCGCAATAGACAAGGAATGACGAGTTATCGAAACGTTCAGGGACCAGCCAGCCAACAAACAGCAGTCTGCCCCTCCCCTCCCCCTATCGAATCCGACTCGCGTTTGTTGAGCGGCCGGTCGGCCGGTGCGAGCGCTCACACACAGGTTTGCGGGGAGCGGGAGAGGGGCAGGCGATTCATGAACCTGGTCGAATATAACCCCGAGCAGCAAAAAGCCCGCAGAGGAGCTTTCGATGGTAAAGAGATGGGTCCGCGAGATGAAAGTCGAAAGGCAGCAGACAAAAAAAAGGACGACGTTGCTGTGAAGAAGCAAGAAGCAAGCTGATTGCTCGGGTTCTGGCCGGCATGCACCACGATTTCAGAGCGTCGGTTCTTTTTATGAATGGGCTGCTGCTAGGAAACCCATCAAAGTCCAATTTTCTCGTCGTCAGTGGCATGCGCGACGCAGCAAGCACCTCGGGTAACATGTCGTGAATCTTGCTGCGGCATGCTGCCCATGTCCGCTCTGCCCCCGTCATAATTGAGACTCTCGGTGCAGCTGTGTAGACATCTTCCAAAGACATCCAATTCTGCAATGGAGCTGCCACGATGCCCCTCCAATTCTTGCAACCTATGCTTTTTTAGGAAATTCAGTCAAGTCACTGCAAAGAATGTCTAGTAACCCAAGTAACAATTGTATGTTTTCGGAAGACCCTGTTCAAACTCAAATCCAGAAAACATATGGTGTAGCTAGCTATCTATGAATCACTCAACATATACAATAAGCACCTACAGTATAAGCAAGCTTCGCAATTCAAATATGACTTGGAGAATTTTTCAAATTGCTCGTATTGTACAGACTGCCAGATCGTGTCCCCTTGTTACTGCTTCTGGGCCACATTTTCCACAATGACCGCCTCAGGCGTGTTCAAAGCACCCTTTTCCTATACCGAGCTGCGTCGTTTTCTATCCTGGCTCTCTAGGTACGCACAGGAGCTCTCTCCTTCTCCTCGGAGATGGTGTCTTGGCCGACAGTAGGCAACCCAGCGTCAGGGTCAAATGAAACCCGACAAGGACGCACAAACTCGCGCCGACCCAGAACAGGGTACTGAACCGATTTGATGTCATTGCCGCCGGCCTTGCTGCTGAGGGGAGTAACCCAGGCACCGACAAAGGCGCCAATCTTGCCTCGCTTCGCCATCACCTCCAAAGGCTTCCTTATGCGGCTTTCGCCAACTACAAATACGAGTCTCGTCCTCGGCAACTCGTGTTCGACTGGCGTTGGGCATTCTCAATCTCCACGGCACCGATGAAGCGCTGATAGGGGCCTTGGGGTGGCGCGGTTCCCGGCACATACGGATCGTCGCCTTCCGTCGTCAAAGTCAAGGCCGTCGGCCTGTGACGCACCAGCCTGTGACGGACGAGCTCGGTTTGGAACAATGCCCAAGGCGCCAAAAGCAGAGCCCGCCAGCTCAAAGAAAAAGAAATGGCCATGCCATGCTTTTCGAAATTGCGGACGTGGTAACGGAATTTAAACCAGCCCGATCCTGCCTCTTGACACTGACAAAGACGCCTGCGCATGACTTATACCACTGCTGACGGCCTCGTCACTCTCAACTTTGACTGCATTTCTAACTCAAAAGCATATACAGGCCTGTATATTCACCGTCATTTCAAAGTATACTAGAATTACAAACCAAACCTACTATTTGCATCTCAGCACCATGCTGCTCATAGCACAGGAAAACACAAACATTTAGCTTCGTCATTCATGATGCTTATTATGTTACTCGTCAGGACCAAAGCCTTGGCCCGCCAGTATATCGAATACTCAAGCATCCCATTGCCCAGTTCAAGTGCATGTATATATATCAAAGAAGTAACCAACAGCGGCAACAACAAAAGACAAGGGGTATTTCGAGCCTGTGCCTCCTCATTCTCATTTCCAATCGTTTCTCGTTATATACAACAAACTCAACAACTCAACTCGCGCTCTCTTTCAACCTCGATAGTCCGGTTTCCGCGCCATATTGACCGGCGGCGGGGGCGCTTCCTCATCATCCATCGGATACGGCGGCGCATGCCCGTTGCTCGCGTGGCTGCTGCTGACCCTGTGTCCCGGCAGCGGCGTCTTGGGCGGCAGTGGCGGGGGCTCGATGCGCGTAGATGGTGGTGGTGACTGCGGTGCCGGGGGCAGCGGTCGCGCGTGCTCGTCTGGGCTCATTATGGCAATCTTGTCCGCCCCCGAGGCAGTTCGAAACTGGGACGGAGTGGGCGCCGTTCCGAGTAGCCGGTCCGGGTCGTTGCTCGGTGTGCCGGTGCCGTTGCGGTTACTGGCGCGCGATGGAGGCGGCGGCGGCGAGGCGGTGCCGGGCGGGAAGGGCGCGGCACCGCCGGGTCGTGCGTAGTCGTAGGAGCCTCGCGGGGAGGCTGCGCTCCATGTCGTCGTCGTCGGGTTGTTGCCAACGGTGAGGCTGTCGGGGCGGCCCGAGTCAAACGACGTCTGCGAGAGGCCGCTCCGGGGCGAAGGCGGGAACGCGCTAGGGGTGTCGCCGGGGAGCTCGACGGCAAAGGGGACGTCAAAGTTGTTGGTCGAGGGCTGCTGCTTGACTACTTCGGGGATCGTGTTGGCCTGTCGCTCGAGGCGCTGCCGCGCGCGGTGCACCTTGGCGAGCCGCGAGGAGATGCCGAGAATCATGCGCTGCTCTTCGTCGCGCGCCATGTAGCGTCGCGTGCCGGTGCTAATGTCGCCGAGTCGATGCCACTCATTCATGCCAAACTCGCCGACGCCAATCTCGACATTCATGCGGAAGTAGTTTTCGGGGTTGACGTTGCGCCGCGAGAGGTGCTCGCGGAGCATAAACTCGTGGATTTTTTCGCATCCTTCAATTTTGGAAATGAGACGGCGACGCGCCTCGGCAAACTCGCCGAGGAAGCCCTCGTACCAGACTGCCTGATTTCCGTCGCTGCCGCGCGGGCGCTTACCAGTGCCGACGCTGACAAAAACGCCAACCTCCCGGCCGGGCCACTCGTTGACCACGGCCTCGTCGAGAGCCTCGGGGGCGGGGTTAAAGGTGCCGACACCGTCGTCATGAAAGCTGGCCTGGCCAATCGTAATGGGCTTGAAGGCGAGGCCGATGGCGCATGTGGCACGGCCGGCTTGCCAAATCTTGCAGTCGAAATCGGGAGGAGGTTCGCGGCGCGAGTCGTAGGATCGAAGGATGACGGGAGCGGAGTGGCGCGGGGAGTCTTTGTACATGGCTGTTACGGCGCTGTGTAGTTTGCGTGTCAGTGTACGAAAGTCACAAGACTGGCGCATTGGGAATACTCACGTTTTTGTGCGATTCTCGCGCGCGTCGTATAGTCGCGCATCGCCGTTTCCATATCTCGAGTTGAAAAACGGTCGCGCAGCGGCTTGCGCCGTGGGACTGCGCGCGCTGAAGCTGACCGTGCTGGCATTGCTGAGATGCCGCTGAGGAACAGAGGAGCTCGAGCCGGTTGAGAGGCGGGACGAGTAGAGGGGGTTGACGGGTTCGTCGCCATCGTTTCCTTCTTGTTCGTTGATGGTGTGCTCGCAAACGGCTTGACGGATGGCCTCTTCTAGCTTGCTGGCCTTGAAGAGGGTGGATCGGTATGGGATGCCGGCAATGGTCTTGTCGGTTTGGAAAACCATGCGCGTCATGCGGACGTAGAGCTCCTTGCAGGTCTCGAGATCGAGTCGGAGGCGTCCGAGCATGATGGCAATGAGACCGCCGGTTCCGGTGCCGACAATGAGGTCAAAGTGGTCGCATGGCTTGGGGATTTCGCTGCGGCGCGGAGCGCGGCCATGAGCTTCGACAAAGGTGCGGTGCATGAGTTCCTGGACAATGATGAGCATGGAGTAGCCACGAACACCACCGCCGTCTGTGCTTGTTAGCGAGGGAGAGTGATTCGGGCTAGATGATGATGTCGATGACGTACCGAGTGAAAGAATCCGCAGAGGCGGACCTTTGGTGGTGTCCTTGCGTCGGACGCCGTACGCATCCATGGCCGCGGCGTTGCGCGTCGGCGCAGATGCAGTCGGTGCGGTTTGTTTAAAGTCTCAGCGGACGGACTAATTTGACAGTAGGTCTCGGGCTGGATGATGCGGATGATGTGTTCACTGAAGCGAAGCAACAAGGTTGTTAAATTTAGCTAGAGGAGCTAGGCGCGGATGGGCGGGCGGGTGCCGAGGCGTGCAACTGTTGTGCGTGCGGTGGGGTTTTCTGTAGACGATCAAGGCAAGGACAAGTTCGCTGCAAGTTTGTGATGGGCCGTGCGGGCAAGCTAGAAGACGGGCAGTACCGGCCGCGAGAGTCGGGCGGCAAGATCGTGGAGAGAGGCGGCAATGTCTGGCGTTTGGAGCGGAGGAGATGGCATTACGCGAATCACAAACGGACAGAAAGAGGTAGGTTTGGGCGAAGCTGACGAATGTTGTGATGCAGCCTCGTGGCTGTGAAGATGGCGCGTTTGCTGCCTTTTGCGAATGACGAGCAGCCCACCTGCATCGACTACAGGCAGCACCTTTAGGTACCTTCAAGCAGTCATGTATGGCGGATTGGCTGGTGGTTTGCTAAAAGGTACCCTATTTCTGGCCCACCCACTGCAGGCTAGGCCTTACCCGCTAAGGGCCGCTATAGATTGGCAGAATTAGGCACCAACGTCCCGTAAAATCAGGCCTAACTAGAGCCTCTTGGTACAGATTTTCGGACAATTGTGGCGATGGCAAGTTAATCATCTGAGATTCTGGAATAATTCCTTGTTTGTCGATGCTTGCATAACAAAAAACGGTCCTTTGTTTCGCAACTTCGGCAGCTGTAATCCAACCCCCCCGTCATCTTCTACGAGCCTCAGCTTCAGCCACCACCGCCACTGCAATTCACTACCGGTACAACGGTATGGCAATGTCTCACTTGGTGGCGCCTCGTGTCTTGACTCTTGACATGTGAATCCTGGTCACTTGAAAAGAAAAAAATCTTACTTGCCCATCTTCTAGAAAAAAATCCGACTTTTCTTCTCCTTGCCACATTCTATTTCGCCAAGTCGCGTCACCAGGGCTCTCCCCATGTCACGTCGCAGGGCTGTGCAGGTCGTCAGCCTACCGCATGACGTAGTGACCAAGTCTGCTGCGTATGTTTTGCCCATCACCTCACGTACCTCTGCCGCCACGCATGTAGAGCCAAGGTTCTTAAAGTAATCTGCACAGGAGGTGAGAAACATGATGCTACCTTTTTATCTTTCCGCCTGCATTCTGCAAGGCCATGACATCTTCCGCCTCGTGTGCATGAAATTTTGTATCACTTATTTCTTATTTACTTCCTCCTGACTGGGCAGCTTTCCCGTGTCATCCGCAGCCCAAACCACACCGAACTCGGCGCGGAACCGGCTCTCTGGCGGCCTTGGCTGGACCATCGCGGGCCCCAAGAGCCCCTTGGGCTTCAATAGTGCGGCCTTGGCCCTTTTTACTTGTCTGCTGCCAAGATGCAAATAAAGGAAAAACAATGTGCCTGCGAGACAAGAACAGCGGCATCGCAACCCGCGGGCCGAAAGAAATGACAGCTTACCAGTGAATAACCAGGACGGTGCACGGCATCGCGCCCTGCGCCTCTCATAATGGAGCGCGCAAAGAGACAAAAAAAAACCTCGTATCTCGTATCGGTATCCTGCAGCCTGCCCGGCACTGCGCCCCGTTTTCCCTCTCCTCTCGCCTCTCCCACATCCCACGGCTGCGAGCTTCTGATAATATCATCTCCTATTCATGGGCTTGTCAGCCCTCTGTCATCCCCCCCCGGGGAAGTGTGGACATTTCCGGGTTTCGGACTTTCCGTCTGCTTTTCCGGGCCCGGCTGAGCTGAATGGCTGCGCGCATCGCGCCGACTCAAACCATGCCTGGTTGGGGCTCAAAAGATCAAGATTGCGGAAGAGACTGCCAGGGGCTGCTAGCCGCCGCGCCCGCCAACTCGTCTACCACTTGTTCTCGACGCTTGCTCTTGAATTTGTCTTGACCCGTTCTTTGCTGAACAATTTCGATTGAGAGACGACATGACACGGCTGTCAAAAATAAAGAGTTGACGCGGCGTGTCTCGCCGCAGTGGGAATACGTCACCCCTTTTTTTCTGTAAATAGAGCCACGTCGAAAAAGGTAGGTTTACATCTGCGCTGTATGCCATTAAACTTTTCATCTTGTATTATATACAGCTACCGAGGTGCAGAGGAAAGAGAGGGTCGCGGATCCCAGTCATGCATCGGCGAGGTCCAGTGGCGAAACGCAGCACGGAGCCATCTCCAGGCGGCCTCCTTTGTCGGCGAGGCAAACGACTTTTGCTTCTCAAGCATCCATCATCAGCTGAATCGGCGGGCATCAAGTCGCCCCCCCGAGGATAAAAGGCAACTTTGAATTGGTACTGGCCAGACTCAGTGGAGTGGCAATGAATGAGTCGTGCGAATAAGCCCGTCCCTACAGGCCACAGTGCATGTCTCGCACTCGCCTGCCCGTCTGCCGTGGCGGTGAACGGTTTGACTGGACGCTGCGGCGAAACAACGTGGCGATGGGATGCGTCAAGGGTGCCAGGATGTTTATTTAGTACACACGTTGATACGCCACCCTAAACAGGTTCAACATCATCCCGAGATGATGTATCAACCTGACGGGCCTTGGTGGTTTGCAGGCTTTCGTCAAGTTCTGGTACTTGCAATTCCTCGGCTGTGTAAATGTCTGCCTGGCCCAACCGCGGTCCAGGATCGACATTATGCGCCGTTTCAACTACTTCACCCAGGAATTTGTGTGCATGGCTCGCAACAAATCATTATGCGTGGCAGCGTGGCAGCCTTTATGCGGGTAAACGGTGGCTCAAATCTCCCTCATTGGCAAGACGTTGGCGGACTTTGAGAAAAAAGGGTTATTCCCGGCAGATCAAGGGGAAGAATCGGCCACAGTACCATGTCCCTGTCGGTAACGTTGACTGTACATAAGTGAATCGGGCACGTTGTTATTCTTCTCAGGATGGCCTGATTTGACCTAGCAACGTTGCCGCGAATGTAACACGCACATGTTGCAGGACAGGATGTGCTTGTCGAGACTGTCGTGGCCGTATCCGCGGCGTCACAGAATATATATTGATAAGCGGCCCAGTGACCGACTTTCACACCGGTGGCGTTTGATCCTTGTACAGTTGGTTAGTTAGACTTGTGAAAAACATCCCACGTGTTTCAAGTAGACAATTGGAGGGCATGGTGATCCTGGCGCGGCTAAGTCCTTTAGCGGTTGTCGTCGACAGTCTGAAGAGTCACAGAGTTTCAAAACAACTAAGCTCGGCTGAATCGATTCGACGACGGAAAAGCCGGCCAAGATTACGGCCAGGATAATCTGTCTTGTCAAGAATTGGATCGACCCTTGTCCCCTGTTTTCGCCAGCCTGACACTTTGCCACTTGCTTTGGCACGGGCCTTGGGTTGCAATTGACGAATCTTTTATCTGGTTGAATGTAGCTGAATGAATGGTATCAATTTATCTTCTTCACAGTTGAAGATTGGTCGAGGCGAAGGTTTAGTGTGGTTTAGTCAAAGCTTGTCTTGGCTCTAAACGTGCTCGTGATAGGCTGTCCGGTAGCTTTCGCGAGCACAAGGCCGACCCTTACTGGGGTTCCCTGTTTGATGCAGCTCTGCCGCTTCGTTTTTGCTGCAGCCTTCAGCAGCTCAGGGCTGAAAAAGTCTAGCCTGCAGGTACAATACATGCTTGTGCAAATATAACTGATTACTGCGGGAGTGGGCTTTTGATGATCCCGTCTCACAGTCGATGCAATTCGCAACAGAAAGCGCCCCCCCTCCCCGGCTGGACCAGCCGCAAGGGCGAAAATATACGCTGCAGGCTGAAGCGGGTTGAGCGGGGATCGGAGCTAAGCTTTGCCACTTGAGGCCTTGGGGTTAGTGATTCGTCGCGAGGTTGCTTGATTGCGCAGGGGGGAAGCGGTAGGGGACGCGTCGAGCTGCGGTGGCCTCATGGTGGCGAGTAATGCGACGGATGCTGGTTGGTGTCACGGAATCGGTTGGGTATTGTGCTAGTTGACTAGTGGGTTGAAGAGGAGTAGAGGCCAGCTGGCATTGTAGATGAAGAAAGCGGCAAAGAAAGTGAATGTGATGAATAAAATGAGCAAGATGAATCCACAGCACTAATTACAAGCCCCAACGACAAATAGAAGTACTGATACCTGATAAGCCGTTGAATGCAGAGAGAAGACCGGCCAATACAAGGCAGAGTCTCTGGTTGGTCCAAGAGGTTCACAGAGGAGTTGAAAGGTCGGTCGACAAGGCTTGCCTTCCCAATTACGAAAAAGCTGGGGGTGGTAGGAGGCTGAAGGACAGCCCAGCGCCACGCAGCCGCTAAAAAAAGCAAAGCCATTGTCTGGAAGGAAGGCTAGAGCGAAGCCGCGTGTCAACGTAATCACCACTCTTCAGTTTGACGAGGCTGACAAGGCCAGGCAAGGCGAGGCTTGGAAGCCTTGAGTGGCACAGTGGGAAGAGGCTACATAGGGTTGCTAGGATTGCTGGGATTGATTGACCCGCCAGGGCCAGACTGCTCGTGTCGTTCAAACAAAAGAGGCGTTTTTTCTGTATTTAATAAATGAAACAAGGCGAAGGAGAGGGGAAGCATCTATTTTTGTAGCGATACAAGATGCAGAGGACGGGTCACATCTCGTGTCGTTTTCGGGGTTTGTGCTGGGCGGTGCTAAAGATGAGACGTCTGATGCCTCGGCGGTAGCCAGTAGGCACTGGGCCGTCGTGTTGTGAGAATAGGGTGCTAGTTGGAAAGAAGTATTAAAAGAATAAAAAAAGATAAAAAAAAGGTGCTCCTGCAGGTTTGACTGCCGATGCCGCGTGCCCGTTCCCCACTGGCGTGTCAAGACTGAGATGCAGTAGCATTGGTAGGGTTCTTGGTGTGTGTGGTATCACTAGTGTAGTGTGTGTGTGCTGAATAGTTGGTCAGTTACCGTGTACTGATAATGCAAGCGGAAGATGCCGTTGGAAGCGAGATGAGGTGCAAACGGGGCGAGGCGAGGCGAGGAAAGCACAGAAGAAGAACGACGAAAGGAGAAGCGAAAAAAAAAAACGAGAAAAGTAGCAGCGCAAGACTTCAACTCAGCTGGGACGGTTGGACGGCATATGGGGTACTGGTAAGCGGGAGAGAAGGTTGATGAGCAAGGTTTCCGAGTGCGGGTTGAATTGCCTTGGCCCGCGACGGTTGAGCGTGGTATTTCAGACGTACAGGGGTTTTCGATCGAAAACGGTTTAGCCTTGTTCGTCATCTAGGCCAGTGACTTTTTTTTCTTTAATTTGATTGCAGATGAATAGGTAAGCCTTGGTTAGCGTACGGAGTTGCATAGTTGAGCTCAAAGTTGGCCTACGGCACGGCCAAGACGGCCTATTAACCATCTTTACTAGCAAACTAAACTTGTCCACTTGGGGACCGAGTGAGCTGAGCCACCGGCGCCGCGCCCCTCTCTAGGCTGGCCTGGCGGATCCCACCAGCAATATGGGCTAATATGATTTGGCAACGAGAATACCGAGCCAGCTGGGTTGCTGGGGATTAACTTGTCTTGGAGAGAGGGGGTGTCAGGTATCAATTTTCTCTTGCCCTTCTTTTCCAACCACCACCAAACATTGGAATCAAAAAAGAGGTGTGCAGCAAATAGCGGTAATAACATGTGCGTGCCGTGGTCCAAACGTGCAGCCTTGTGCCACCGCAGCCTGTCGGCACATGTTTGCAGGCAGGTAGGTAGGTATGATGTAAATAGTTGGGTCGGTAGGTACCAGCCTGCCTTGTGCCGTGCCTGTATTTCCCATTTCTACTGGTTTTTTCCCACGGCTCGCCTCGCCCGCACTTGCATGCAGCTGCCACGCGGTACCTAACAATAAATGAAGAAAATCCGGGCTTTGCTTTCGTCAGGCCCTTTTTCAGGTACCTATTTTGCCCATACAAAAAAAAAAATGAAATGGGCGTTGACACACACCCCGGAAGTCCGCACACGCCCTCGTGTGGCCCTGTAAATGTAGTTGCTGTTGAAAGAAATGTACCTAATTCTGGTATTGTGCTATAAAAAGGTACATGTTGGTAGGTGACTCTTATTCCCAACCTTGCAGCAGCAGCAGCCCGCCCCAAGTCCCCAGCTAAAATGGCAGCCTTGGCTTAAAACTTGCCCCATGCCATGATGGATTTTTTTTCTTTTTTTTCTTTTATTCATTTTATTCTTAATTTTTTAATTCGTCTTTTCTCTTTATTAGGTCTCTGTCGTTCTCCAGATTACGCGGTGCCTCGCCTCGCCTCGCCGGATTTACTATTTGGTGCCTTGGATGCTTTTTAGCTTTACACGTTGTGCTTCCCTCATCAAACCATTTCTTTGCATCTTTCCTTTTGCTTCGATCTTCTCTTCACCCAACCTTTTTCTAAAACAACTCTTTGCCACCTCTGCTCCGTGGGCGGGCGGGCGCGCGCTCAGCAACTTCTCAACTCCCTTTTGTCCGCCTCTTGCTTGGCCTGCCATCTTCGGCTGGCTTGCCGCCGCCGCCACCACCCATTGTCTGGCTCCGTTGCATTGCGTTGCAGCCTTACCAGTACCTCCATTATTCATATCATACCGTACCATAACTTGCCATAGCAAAAGCACCACATACCAGGCAACACGCAACACACCACACACACACATCACACACCCATACAACACACTCCATACATCACACACCTCTTCAAAGCACCGCCGCAGCCTACCTATTAACCTGTCTCCTTCCTACTCTGCCAAACTACGAAACTACCTGCTCGACTTGTCTGCTCCGACCTGGTGACTCTACACATCAGTATCCGTACAGTGCACTCTTACTTGGCCTCTTCTTGCCTTGGCTCCGCGGAACGGCCGCTTCTTCGCCCACGCCCTTTATCCCGGTCCCTTGTCCGTTTATTCCTTCAACTCATTTCGTCGTCACTGGTCCGAATCTCGTCGTTGCGTTTTTTTACTCTTCTTCTCTTCTCCCGGTGCCTCCGATTTTTCCGCCTTCGCTTTTATCCACTCTGGTCAGCCTTTCGCTTCTTCAAACAAACGCTTTTCTGTTTGCAATGAACTCTTCCGCCGATCCCACGGCCTCGTACCTCACCTGATCCCGCCGACATCACACACCACCCAAGACGATCCTCGTTGCAGCCGAACTGCTCGACCGCCGACCGCCGACCGCAACTGCAACTGCTTCTCAGCCCGGTCCTCCGCCTCACCCGGCTCCGGCTCTTGCTGGGCTCTCGCCAGCCTGCCGTTTGCGTTCTCTGCCCAGCTCCTCAGCCTGCTCATCACGGCTGCGCTTCCATCCCATGGAACCTGCCGGCAAGAGGCGTAAGCTTGCCCCAAAGCTGAATGCCTCTGCGTCGTCTCCTCCCGACCCTCACTCTGCGCCCTATTCTCAGAAGCTAGTACGTCTTGGAACCCCTACCGCCCCGTCCTCCCCATCCGGTTCCCCTACGTCAGCCTCGTCACCCTCCCTACCAAAACCTTGCCAAACTCGGCTGACAATTATCTAGCCTCATCCCACTCACATAGTTCCTGATGCGCCTCATCACAGCCAACGCCACGAGTTCGAGGCCTTTGCCCGTCATCTGCACGATGCTGCCATTCTCATCAACCGTCAAGCTGCGCATCCCCTCGCCGCTTACACCAGCGTCTCGGTCCTTCTCTTGGGTTGGCAAGATGACGCTGCCGCCGTTGATAACATACGCGCCCTGCAGCAAGTTTTGGACACCGATTACCGTTATCATACCCAAACATGGCAAATTCCCACCGTCGCAAACCCAAGCATAAAACTCGGCATGCAGATGGCCTCTTTTCTCGAGCATGCCCGACCAGATCAGCTACTCATTATTTATTATTCTGGTCATGGCTATGTTGGCTCCGATGGCCAACTTTACTGGGCTTGGTACGTTATCTTGACTCCTCACAGCAAGACGCAAAATTCACCTTTCCACAAATTTACAGCTCTAACCATCCGATAGCTCTCCCCAGGACCACTCGGCCAGGTTGAGATGGGACGGAGTCCGCTGTCTCTTCGAAGACGCCCAATCCGACATCCTTTTATTGCTTGACACGTGCGCCGTTCCCGACACCATCGCTTCTAGTCACGGCCTCAAGCAGGTCATCGCCGCCTGCTCTCCCGAATCAGCCCGCCATCCCTCGGCCGCTTCTCGCGCCTATTTCTCGCCTTGCCTAACCGCAGCCTTGCACCAGCTGAGCCGCGCTCCTTCCTTTACCGCACAGCAGCTTTGCCACGAGATCAAGACTGCTTCCAACGCCCACTCCAGCCCATCGCCTCGATTTTCTTCGCCCGCTTCCGAGCCGCAGTTTTTCACCATGACGCCTGACCAAAGCAAGCATATAGAACTTGCCCCATTGACAGAGCTATCCGATGTCGCCACCGCGCCAGGATCTGCCCGCCCTCGAGATGCTCCTCTCTCCCAAGATCCGACCCCTAACTTGAATTTCGATGGAGCCCGTGTACTGGTTTGCACTACATTTGTTGGAGACGCAAGTCCGGACATGTCAGCATTCCACAGCTGGTTACGAAATACGCCGCCCTTGGCTGCGCAAATCACCGTCGAGGGTATGTTTTTGGGTCCTCCCACGGTGCTGCTCATATCGATGCCCACATCTCTTTGGGCTAATGTCCAACACGACAAGATTTGGTACTATCTCGGCACCATCACCTCGCGTAACATGGTCTCTCTCTACGACAAGATGATTGGGGCATCCGCCGCAACAGCCCAAACAATGACGACAACAAGACCAGCGCCCGAGTCTACCCCAACAACTGCAAATTCTCGTCGAACCTCGGCTGCCCAGTGGCCTGCACCAGGACATTCTGTCAAAGGTGAACAGTCCGATGGCCAAACGAGCCCAACCGCTAGATTGTATCAGTCGCTGGCTGCTGGCGGGCTAGGAATGAAACCAAAGGCCCAGGGCGCAGATTCTGCAGAGATGCAAGAAGCCGCTGAGCAGCTCAAAGCCCTCAGCCACGTCCGCCACCGCAGTGGTGACGCTTCTGCCAACACTTCTCCCCAGCGCGCTGCGCCGCCTGTTCCTATCCCAACGCTGCACCCGGGTTTCCGCAATCTGACTCGTTCAGAATCGATGCCCGTGCTGGACAGCGGCACAGGGTCTGCTGGCGCCAGGATGCGGCGCATGCTTGGCAAACCTGACATAAGATGTGCCCATTGCAGCCATGCGCCGTTTAAGGACTCCTCTTCCCTGAGAAAACATATTGCCGCAGCGCATACTCGTCCATTTCCTTGTGCCTTTTACTTTGCAGGATGCTACAGCACGTTTGGCTCCAAAAACGAGTGGAAGCGCCACATTGCCTCGCAGCATCTTTGCTTGCAGTACTATCGCTGCTCCATCTGCTCGCAGACCACGGTAGATGGGAAAGGCAACGAGTTTAATCGAAAGGATCTTTTCACCCAGCACCTTCGCCGCATGCACGCCCCGCTCGAGGTCAAGCGCGCCCTCGCCAAAGGCGACAACGGCCAGCAGCAGTCAGAATGGGAAAGCTACGTTCGAGAGATGCAGCAGACGTGTCTCATACAGCGAAGGCATGCGCCTCAGCGATCGAGCTGTCCCAAGCCTGGCTGCGCAAACAGCTTCGAGGGCCCGACTGCCTGGGACGAGTGGACAGAGCACGTTGGTCGGCACATGGAAAAGGGCGAAGGCGATAATCTCGGAGTAGACGAGATGCTTTTGCGGTATGCCCTCGACGAAGGCATTGTTGAACGCATCGACGAAGGCACGTACAAACTCTGTCAGATGCTGGGCAGCGGTAGTGGTGGTCCCAGCCAATCGGCGAGTCACGGTTTGTCGGAAACGCACGATTCGCAGCTTCAGTCTATGCAGAGCTCGGCACCGCCACCACCGGACGAGTCGTCGCAGCCGTGGGGTGTGCGGTCGCTTCCGCCACTTCCGCCGCTTCCTCCTCACCCACCGCCGCATGACCGAATGCCGAATCCGCCACCAGAGTGATCTGCCGCATGACCGAGTGCCGCATGACCGAATGCCGAACCGGCCAACAGTGGTTTCGGCGGTTATACTCATCAAACCACGTTGAGCGACTCTACACTTTTAAAAAGTTGTTACGAAAATCCCCTCTTTTTCATGTTATACTGCATATATCTTGTTTATTGTACGCCTACCATCGGTTGGAATCTGTCGAATTACTATCGCCGTCATTACGCATTTACATTGGAGCGGTTGGGAAAGATTTTTCTTTTTGTCTGCTTTTGGATTTTCTTTTTCAACTGAATATATTCTTGAGCGGCCTGGTTTTGCCGTTTGAATTATTAGTTTTGCGTCATCACAATGAGGTATATAGACAGAGGCTCGAGTGTATTCTACAGCACTGCCATTTACATTGTTAGACATGGACACCTGATATTGTCCACTATGCATATACTACAATACCCCATGCTCATAATATCGTCGAGATGTATGTACGTTTCCTTGTATTGTGTGTACATAAACTTCAGCTACTGAATAATCAAACCTTTGTGGTGCTCGCCTCATTGAGTGAAATGTTCACCTTGACTGTCCGGCTCCTCTTGCCCTCCTCTGCCGCACCCTTTTTCGCAGCCCTCTTTGTCTTGCAGTTTTCGCCCAACACCGTCACCTTGACAATCCGCGGGAGCGCATCATCCACCGCAAACGTGCCATTGATAGTTAACACGCCCTCTTCGTACACAAACTGAATATCCGTCACGCCGCCGGCCTTTTGCGCCATCGACACGCCGTCATCAACGTATAGCTCGCCCTCGGCGCGTCCGCGCTCGTCAAGCGGCACGAGCAGCTCAAAGGCGCGCGTGCGCAGCTCCGTCGTGGTATTGGCCGATGCGGCGCGCAGCGGGACAATGACGCCCCCGCGGATGAGCAGCGGAATCGTAGTGACGTCGACATTGGAAAATGTGTGCGTGCGGCCGCCGCCGCCGTTACCGCGGATGGCTTGATGCGTGTACCAGTCGTAAAAGGTGGCTTCCGCGGGAATGTACACGTCGACGCTGGTGGCGCCCTCTTCCGTCACGGGCGCGACCATAATGGCCGGGCCGTAAAAGAACTGCAGCTCCAGCGCCCACGTGGCCTGGTCCTCTGGGTAGTGGTAAAAGACGGGCGAGATGCTCGGGGTGCCGTCCTCGCTAGCACGCCACATGGCCGTGTAAAAGTAGTCCATGAGTCGGTACCGGATATCAATGGCTTTGCGCGCCGCGGCGGCGACGCTCTCCCAAATGTAGAATTCCTGCGCGGCGGTGCCGTACGCGTTGTGGTTGCGGTAGAAGCTGTAAAAGGCGCCGAGGCTCGCCCATCGCGCGCACAGCTCCTCGGTGGTGTTGCCGCCAAAGCCGCACACGTCGGAGCCGACCATGTTGAACTGGAAGATCGCGGTAAAGGCGAGCATGCCGCGGATGGACTCGCGGTACTTTTGCCATGTTGAAAGGTTGTCGCCGAGCCAGTGACCCACGTGGGCGCCCGCACCGGGAAAGGTGCTCCGGGTGATGATCAGAGGGCGGAGGCCGGGACGGCGCGCGAGCATGGCCCGGTGGGAGGCGAGGGACATGAGCGCGCCGTACAGGTTGTGTGTGTCGTACATGGCGAGCCCGTTTTGGTGCATGACGTCGGTGTTGACGGTGTGGTTGGAGATGCCGCCGTGGTCGGCGTTCCAGTCGTCCTGGTATGCGGCCTTGTTGTGTATGGCGTATTTTGGGAAGAGAAGGTCGCGATTGGGAAGACCCTTTTGGTCGCCGGCAGCAGCGGCGGCGCGGGCTGGGAGGATCAGGGAGTTGCTTCGAATGGCGGGCGCGACATTAGGATTGGTGGTTTCGGCGTTGATGTTGCTGCGCTTGCTGCTGTTGCTGCAGCCGCCGATCTGGAACTCGCACGGCCAGCCAGGAAGGGACCGGGGTGTGTCGCGGACGGGCGGTGCGGGCGGCGGGTAGCCCTCGGCGGCCGCGTAAGGGTCATCGCAGGGAAAGTTGCAAGGAAAGTTGCTGGGCTCGTTCATGTCGATCCAGAGGGCATCGATATCCACGCCAGCGTCCTTGTCAAAGAAGAGCTTGAATTCATTGTCCCAGTACCCATCCACTGTCTCGGCGAACCAGTCCGGGAACACGGTGACGCCGGGCCACACGACGCCGAGCCAGGCGGAGCCGTTTGCGCGGAGCAAGAATGCATTCTGCTCAATGCCGCGATGCAGCGGCGGGTAGTCCTGATACGCGACGGCCGGGTCGACCATGACGACGTAGTGCTGATCATGATCGTGCAGATGCGAAACGAGCGCGCGCATCGAGGCGAGCGGGTAGCGCTCCGGGTCGAGGGAAAAGACGCGGCGGCGGTCCATGTAGTCAATGTCGGTCCACATGGTCTCGAGCGGGATTCCCGCGACGCTGTAGTTGTGCACCACTTCGGCGACTTCAAAGGCGTCGCGGTAGCCGTATCGACAGTTGTGGTAGCCGAGACCCCAGTACGGCGGCAATGCGGGCGTACCGGCCAGCGCGCCGTACTGTCTAGCCACGTCGACGGGGCTCGGGCCGGCGAAAAAGTAGAAATCCAGCACGCCGCCGAGCGTGTTGTACTCGAGGTACTGCTGGCCAGACGCATCGTCGTCGTCCTTGTCAATCAGAATGTCCATGCCGTTAGAGTTTAGCAGCAAGACGCCGTGGCCGCCGCTGCTGCGCTGCTCAAGGTAAAACGGGTGCGCACCATAGAGGTTGGCGCCGTTGGGGATGCCGTAACTGTCCTGGTTCCATAGCGTGCGGACATAGCTCGTGGTGTTGAGGCGGAACGGGTCCGAGTGCTCGCCGAGGCCGTACAGGTATGGATCGCGCGGCAAGGCGGTGCGCAGCCGCAGGTACTGCGTCTCAAAGACGAGCGGCGCGGCCGAAGTGTCGAACAGCACCTCGCCCGTGTCGCGCCGGGAAACGGTAAAGGAGAATGGCGAGGCCGTGTGCGAGAATCGGAGATGGCTCGCTGATGCGGACGACGTGACTGATGACCGCGCAAAGACGGACTCGGGCACTTGGTAGACTTGGTTGCCGGCATCTTGAATTTTGACGTGTAGGCGGTGGTCTTGCAACGCAGTCAGTTCAATGGGGGCGGGCAATGGTGCGGGGATTACTTACCAGTCTCGTAGGTGACTTGGAGAATCAGGTCCTTGAGATCGTCGCCGTAGACGTTGCATGCCTTGCCAGCGAGAGACAGCTCCGCCGTTAAGCCCGTGTCTGTCGTCTGAACATTCGAAGCTGTGTAGCCGGGGCACTGCTCGAGCGCGCTGTTGCAGGTATTCTCTCGCGGGAGGACGCTGACGGCAGAGGCCAGCCCCGACAGGAGCAAGCTTTTCCAGAATCTCATTGCAACAATGTAATCGAAATTTGCAGTTGCAGTTGCAGTGAGAGAAAGGGTCAGAGGTTCGGGAGGGGGGCAATTTCTTATATCCTTTACTCAATTCCCGGGCAGAGCCAAGAAACATAAAAGGATCTCGGTCCGACAATGGGACATTCCCCATCAAGACATGAGCTTGTGAGAAGTAAACAATAGACTATCGCCTAGAACAGCTAGCCACGGCTGTCATGATGCAGAATAGAGGAGTGCCGCTCCGGAAAAGGCGGAGACGCCGTGGTGCAGGTGATAATTGGCCGAGTCGCTCCTGGAGCTGCCCCAGACGGGTCGGTCATCTGCTCGCCCGTAGTGCCCGTAATGAGGGGAAAACGCCCATAATGAGGGGAAAAGATTGGGAATTTGCATGTTTAGTGGAGGCCGGCTTTTGCTTGTGCATTTGGGGCTGAAGCTAGCTTTAGCATCGGCTATTGTTTTTGTTATGCCCTGGTTCGCAGTGTCTCTCAGAAATGGTCCTTTCATGGCGAAACCTGAAGTCGTAAACAAAATTGCTTCATTCCAGCTGCCAATCTGGGAAATGCGGCTTTTTTTCATTCTTTTAGTCCAGTTCGCATGACGGACGCTTGTGGGGGCTCCTTACCCCAGCCTTGGGGGCGATTTGGCACAATGTGGCTGGCGATGCTCCTGGTAGTGTAGCCCCGTTCGGGAGACTTGGGCAAGCAGCATGTAATCTCGGGGAGGCTGTGACAAGCCTGCGAGATTGCGGCCTGCCTCGATGTGAATTAGTATGCTCCGAGTCTATCTTGATCACTGGCAAGTTAGATGGATAGAAGGACAGCGAAAGACGTGAGCTGGCAAGCTAATTGATGACTCAGCAAGTAATGTGTACGTACTGCTCGTTGTTCGCAACATCATAGTCGCAACTGCGTGCCAGCCATTCTTGTATCTATATCATGACCTCACGAGTCACATTTTTTGCCGGCCTCTGATCTTTACAGCGGCGATTGCCCCTTTTCTTCATTACAACGTTCATCGCCCCTTTGAGAATTTTTTTTTTCGTTTAAAAACATGCCACTCATCAGCCGAGATTCCGGCGGGGTTCCATTCAAGCGCTAAAGCAGGGGCCGCCCGGCGTCCTGTCCGTGGTGAGCAGCTTATGTCAAAGGCCGCGGCTACAACATCAAACATTACTTCCTATTATATGCCGTGATGTTGTAGTTCTCTTAAGTACTAGTGACTGGTGACTCGTGTGAATTTTTGTTTTTATTTTTTTTAGTTTTAATCTAGCCGTAGTTAATAGAGTACCTTTTGAATAGGGGCGTCTTATATAACTAGAAGAGAGGAAAGAAAAATCCACAATATATATACTTTTCCCTAAGTCCTTTTTAATTTCTAAAAATAAAACTTATTACTATGAGTTACTATACTAGCTGTACTGACCACTGTACTGGCTCTTGTACTGGCCATCACACTGGCTGCTGTTGCATTGCACGTTTCAAACCTCTGTAGCGCTGGCCGTTGACAGGGACAGTTTTTAAAGACTACAGCGCGGCCCCGACATAATAGTCGGGACTCGTGAAAACAACAGAAAAAGATTCAACTGCATATCTGCTCATCGACAGCCTGTTACCTTCTGTGGCCGGCAATGAATGGTTTGCTCTAATTTGACTAGTGGTAGTGTTTGATAAGAGAGAAGTCAGGAACATACGATAAGATGCTGAAAGTCCGCTTGTAATTGATGCCAATATCCTGTTTTTGGCCGACGCAAGATAGTACCAAGAGAAGGGCAAATAGTGCTAATATGAAGGCTACCATCGTTATCGTGTGCTGATGTAAGAAAGGATACAACTGATGTGTCGTGACAGGTGGCGGTCTGGTGGTTTCAGGAACTCATCATGTATTACGTGAAACTGAGATTGTTCCTCTCGGGCTATCATTGTATCCCTTCAAGACGCTCACGCTCTTGACCCAGATTTCATTTCAGGAGAACGCCCCCAACTCAGAACCTTGATGTCGCGACTCACCCGATAATACAAGTGTTTTAGCTTTATCGCAATTACAGCTAGATTCAGGACAGCTTCAATGCGCAACTAGTTTATTGTGTTCGACCGAACATGCTCTGCTTGGCCTGCTTATACCGCTGGAACAGGATGGTTGGTGGGCTATCACGCAAGGACGGGATAGTCTAAAAAGTGACACAGAATGAGAGGTAGATAAAGATGCACATGCATAGAGGTTATGGCCAGGGCGGGCATCACACTTGTCGCGATGAGTTGGTAAATAATAAAGCAGCAAGGTTTTGTAAGTCAGCCTCGCGGCAGGCATTGACGGGTTTCTTAGCCGATTGGCCGACTCTCGTGTCTAGCCCCAGAACGGGGTCTTGACAGCTTCTTCCGCCACAAAAATAGGGTTTCGATTTGCCATGAGAGCACCGTCAATTGAGCGATTCTTTTCTTAAGAATTCTTTTCTTTTCTCAAAATAGTCTTCAAACTCTTTTTAAGTTTCTCCAAACAATCTTTCTTTTGGGCCTTGGTCATGGCGCATGCTTTACACGGGCTTCCGCGGACCAACGGACAAGGCACGGTGAGCGGAGCATGGCTTTAGTTACCCGCGCCAACCATCATGCCGTGGGGGTCTGCCACAAGTCTAAGTCGGGTCTGGTCCGGCCCCCAAGGGGCGCAGCCGGCGCCACATGGCTATCTGCCGAGGAAACCACAAGGCCAAGCCACTTTGACAGGCCCTGAAATAGACCATAGTCCGATGTAGAGTCATGGGAGAATGAGTTTTGGAATCAAAACTCCACAACGGCCCGTATTCCTCCTTCCAGAACTGTGTTTTGTTCTTCTATGCATGTCTAAATACCCGGCATGGACCGAATTGCTGTTGCAGAAGTCAGAGTGAGGATGAGCCGTGCGAGGGTTAGTCTTCGGCGTTTGTGATGAATACGAAGGGTTGCTTGAGCTACCCCCTTGCAGTAGTACCAAAGCGCGAAAGGTCTGGTTTACACGAGAACAGCCAAATTTGGCGAGAGATTGGCTGCTTGGGTGAAGCGCGGATGCGATCATTAGGGTTGTTGTGACAAGGCGATCTACGTAGGTAGATATCGGTACATAAGGATACTGGCATCATCTAAACAGACGGCATTGAAACGCGTCTTACTATATTTGTGATGACAGTTCAGATCGCCTTGAGCTAATTACGCATGGAATAGAGCTAATATCTCTGAAATAGCAACACCAGAGAGCGCTTTATGGAAGTCAGGTGCGGTCCGAGGGACGTCGGATCTAACTAATCGGCGAGCAAACGTAGTTGGTCGCCGATAATAAGAGCACATTGATACTAAGTCACATGGCCTGGCGTCAATGCCGGGGGGACCGGGGGGCCCGGGGGGGCCCGGGCTGATAGTAGAGTTGAATAAGCTTAAATCAAACCATGATGGGGTGACTGAATTCGTAAAATAGCTAGATTCTTGTTGCATAGCTCCGAATATTATCGTGTCGTATTAGACAACGCAAGAGATTCTGTTTAGCATATGCTTGGTAGTTGGCAATAATCTGTGATGTTGATAACCCGATTACTGTAGACGTAATGTCGTATGCATGATGAGCATTCACTGCGAGAAAGTATCCCATCCCATTTCTTCCTTGTTGCGGATAATCGACCCGGACTAGTACGCGATTCGAAGCCTTTTCGCCCAGTCCTTTGCTTGCGCCATGTGGTAGACGTCCCTGCGTCGCTCAGCCGAACAAGGCGAAAGCGAAGCAAGGTAACAGGGCTGAGCGCATCGGCTAGGCACAGACACTTGCCTATTCAAGAAGTAGATCGAGTCAGGAAGCTGGCAGAAATATGGAGGTATGGTTAATGATTCCAGAAGTATACATTCGGCAGTGAAACTGAAGGAGGTCCGGAATGGCCGTCACTGTACACGCTGTTCACGCATTGCATACTCCTACGAGCATGCCGAACAACAAGGTGAAATAATTCAGCGAGAAACAAAATGGCCGTATGATATTTTCCCGAGGGAGCGTTCCTGAACAAACAGATATAAAAGGCCTGGTCTCTCGACTTGTTGAAAGCGTTTCTTCACTCCAAAGCAACAGTCTTCCATTCACTACAAAGCAAAACCACAATCTTTACTCTCCAATCTCACATTCTTTCTTTCTTCAAGAAAAATTCATCTTTTCATATACTTTACAAAATGTCCGACCTCAAGTTTGACGATGAAGCTGCCCTGAACCTCGCCAACGCCGCGCTCACCGCTGCCAAAGGTGGTGTGGCCATTTCGGCCACTGACGGCAACGCTGTATACTCGTACCTCGTTTCCGTCTTTGCACTCGGTGCCGGTCTGGTTCCCGTTGTTGGACCTATCCTGGGCAGCATGTGCGGACTTCTCGGCGCCATCCTGTTCCCCGTCAAGGAGGATCCCAATGCCGTCTGGAACAGCGTGCGCCCCAGGATCGAGGCCTTGATTGGCGAAAAGTTAAAGGATGACCAGGTCAAGACGCTACGCCAAAAGGTCAAGGGCTTTGCCGACAACATGAAAGCCTTTACCCGCGTCTTCAACGACTTTGAAAAGGCCGCGGGAGACAATAAGGCAAGACAGGGCGAGACTCTGCGCACCCATCACACTGCCTTTTTGGCAGTCCTTCGCGCTGGCATTCCAGAGTTTCAGGTTGAGGATTATGCCGTGGCCTCTCTCCCGCTCTTTACCCAGGCCGCCAACATGCATCTCGCGCTCCTGTCTGACGGCGTCCGCAACGGGGAGGCGTGGGGATTCACGCACGACTACATCAGCCATAACCTGCAGCAGGAATTCGACGAGCTCACCGTGTCCTCTTCCAAACGCGTCCGTGCTCTCCGCAGCCGAGACGAGACGTCGCAGCTAGACGCCCTCAAGGAGTGCATCGCCGTTGGCGAGGCCGCCGGCTGGGACAAGGTGCTTCTCGACACCTGGAGGGAAGCGCTCGAGGCCCTGTCCAAGCCCACCGCCCTCACCAAGCGCGCAACGCTGACGTATCCTGCCTACGCCAAGGAGCACTACCAAAAGGGTCGCGGCCTGGTCAAGCCCTACACAGCCAAGTACTACGACACGGGTGCGGCGGAGGCTCTGCACTTCAACGCCCTGTCCGACTACGACGCCCAAATGATCAAGAACGTGCTCACCTATGCCGAGTTCTGGCCGTACCTGACCGGTAAACAGATGCCCGACTCGGCCAAGCTCGCGCTCGACCGCGAAATCTTTTCGGGCCCCTACGGCCGCTACACCAAGGGCGCCCCCTGGAACACAAAGACCCCTCCTCCCATCAAGCCCCGTCAGGCCAACATTACTGCTATCAAGGTCCGTCATTGGGATGACATTGACGCACTGCAGGTAAAGTACGGCGGCCAGTGGGGGCAGCTGTTTGGAAATGCCCAGGGCGGCGTGGAAGCCCTGGCCAACTTGGCCTTTGACGAGTATATCCAGTCCATTGATGCCCGGTACGGACAAAAGCTCGGCAAGTTGACCTTCTTCTCCAACAAGGACAAGACCTATGGCACTTGGGGAAATGGACTCAACACGGGGAATGAGACCCTCGTCAAGCATGAAGGATTCGGCCTGACCAGCATGACCATCACCAACTGGGAGAAATCTGTTCCTCCGGGCACCGAGGGCATCATCTTTGGCTTCAGACCTCTGCTCACTACTCGCGGCTAGGCCAGATATGCAACTTTTCTATGCGCGCTCGCGCCATAATTAGTCAACGACTCATCAGAACCGATATGTATATGTGTGCCAAGATAGAAGAACATCTTGACTAGATTGCTTGAATAGAAAGGATATTCTTCTGCATGAAGTTTTGCCAGTGAATCAAAACAAACGTCTATTCGCCAATCTTACAATCATTTCGTGATTAGCTTGGCGACCAAAGTATAAGCCACAGCGAATTGAGGTTGTTTCCTGACTCTGCTGCTTACGACAGCAAATAGTAAATAGGCAAGGCAAAGAAAACGCAAACTGAGCTCCAGGTCACAGCAAAGATATTTTTAACCTGTTTATTGTTTATTGACCATTTTCAGTTAGCCCCAAACCATGTAGAACCATGGTTCATTTATGCTCTTCTCCCAAAGGGGAAAAGCAAGTAATACTAAATTATCAGTTATACAAAATGATGCTAGCACCCTCGTTTTCATAACCAAAAACGGATCCGAGTTTCTCAAGAGAGCTGAGTCGACTTGCTAATGTTCTCGACATTCTCGCCCTGTGCCTTCTCCACACCTTGAGCTGCAATGCTGGCGCGTTGCTGCCAGGTCTCCGTCGGGCGCCATGATGTCGAATTGGGCGCAAACTTGACATCTTGGTAGAGTTGATCGACTTCTTCGAGAGTCAGATTCTTTGTCTCGTAGATGAAAAAGTAGACAAAGGCAATGCAGATGAAGCAAGCGCCAAACCAGACAAAGAAGATGTTGGATTGCAAATTGGCAGATCCCGGACCCCAGTTGACAAGATACGGTGTAGAGTATGCAATGGCCCAATTGAGCAGCCAATTGCTTGCTGTCGTGATACTAATTGACTTGGCGCGTGTCTTGAGAGGGAAAATCTCGCCAGTCACAACCCAAGCCAGGGGACCCCAAGTCGATGCAAAAAAGAAAATGTAGATGCACACAAAGGCGACAGCTGCCTTTTGGCCGGCATCATTTGTCGAGTAAATGGATCCATCCTGAGGGTTCTGGCCCGTCGAAAACGTACCGCACATGCCAACAATAAACTGCGAGATGCACATGCCAATAGCACCAAAGAGCAGCAGAGGCCGGCGGCCCCACTTATCCGTTGCGTAGAGGCCCGGAACAGTCGAGACAACATTGATGGCCGACGTGATCATTTGGATCACGAATGGGTTTCGAGTTCCAGATTTTTCAAAGTATTTTGTGCCATAATAAAATATAAAATTAATTCCAGAGCACTGTTGCAAACCCTGCAAAGCAGAGCCCGTGAGCTGGCGCTTGAGGACCGGATGACGGAAGCAGTCCAGGTACGATGTCCCGGATCCGAGACTCATTTCGTAGTCGTGGTTAGCCTTGATCTCATGCAACTCTTCGGCGATTGCGGGGTGATTGGCGGGGAGGCGGCGGATCCTGCCCAGAGCCTTGGCAGCCTTGTCAAGCTTGCCAGCGCGTATCAGGTAACGAGGTGTCTCGGGAAGAATAACCATGCCGACGAGCAAGATGAGGGACCAGGCGAATTGGACCGCAATTGGGATTCTGTAGCTTCCACTGTCATTGCGCTTGGCCGTCGCATTGTCGACAACGGCAGCAAGCAATAGACCGATCGTGATGGCAAGCTGGTAGGCACCAACAATGGCACCACGAATCCATTTGGGGGCCGTCTCAGACTGATACAGGGGAACTAGAGCCAAAATTAGCCATCATCAGATGTGGCGTACGCAAGACATACTAAGAGCAGAGATCAGGCCCACTCCGAAGCCAGCAAAAAACCGACCAGCGAGGAACAAGGGGATAGAAGTGGCAGCAGTTTGCAGAATAACACCCAAGTTAAAGACCCAAGTAGATATGATGAGACCAGGACGGCGTCCGAGATAATCGGCGAGGAACGGCGAAGCAAGAGCACCGAAAAAGGTACCAGCGGATAGAATTGAGACGATGGCAGATTCTTGAGAGGTAGTAATATTAGGTCCCTTATCATCAGTGTAGCCTGTGCTGAACTGAGCTTTCCAGTATGGCATAACAATAATACCACTAATAGTGCCGGTATCGTAGCTACACACACGTTAGCTTTGTCTGAAGACAGGCAACGTACCCTGCTTACCCAAAAAGAACACCACCAAAGGCGACAAAGAAGCCCATAGCAATCGCCGGCCATGTCTTGCCCACCTGATGCTCCGGCCTGGAGAGGGAGGCCTTGCGCAAAAACCCCATGACTACGGTAGGGGCGGAGAGGAATAGATGATGCTTGTAGGATCTAGGAGTGTCGGTCGTAAGGCGATGGATGCTATGAACAAGACGGGGTGCTCATAGACAGGAAATGTCAGATCCAGGATAGAAGACGTCTAAATGCCAACGGGCCGCATGGTGTGGATGGGACGAGCTTACTATTTATGCGCACGGGTAGGAGACGGGCCAGAGACGGGGGAAGGCTCAACGGGGTACTGGGGGCGAACGATCATCATGATGCAGCAAGCTCTTGGCGTCCCTTTCGAGTGTAGGCAAGCCCGGGCCTAGTTCATAGCCGCGCCAAGTGAAGCTACGATGCATTTTAGCCCTTGAGCAGTAGCCATGGAGAAGTGGACCAACCTTGGTGTTCATACAATTGCCTCGACCACACCCACCATGGCAGAATGGGCAAGTCAATGCAATTCCATTGCGGTTCTGTGTCGTTATTTGGCCGCTGCCGGTGCGCAGTGCAAGTTTTCTACAGCATTTGTAATTCAGTGAAATGCTCCGACCCGAAGCAGTATTTCTCCGAGACACTGAACACGCTGCGATGCTGAGATGCAGGCCTGCGAAGGAGGCACAGAAAGACATTGTGTTTCGTCCCGCGATGACGCTCACTAGTCGCTAGTTGAGTGTGGACGACGTCTTGAGCGCGGAAGCTACTTGCCAAGGTAGCTGAGACATGGTGGTTGAGATGTTTGCAGCTTCTGGATGATTGATTCGGCAAACGCACTGGAACGCTGGAAGGCGCTATGTGAAATTGATGGATGCAAGTATTTTATGAATATCAAAAGCCCGAGGTGTCGTACAATGGTTAATGCAACGAGGTTGTTGGTGTTGTAATGCAACAATGCAACTTGAAGGGAGATTGAACAAGAGCGGGACTAAGACGGCTGTGAGCCAACCAGAAGCCTAGAATCAAGCAGGTTGGCAGTGTTGAAGCTAGCAAGGCGAGATGAGCTACTCTACTCTAATCTGCAACTACGTATGACGACAGCCAAGCCAGTCTGGTAATTGTTTTCACATTGAAAACATGTACTCGTCACCATGATTACCATGACCGTCCAAATAGATAGCTACTCACCCTCGCGGTACTTTTCAGTAGCTCCTGCCCCGTTTTGGCAGCGATCCCCCCCATTCCCCCGCAGTGCTTTGTTCAACAGTTTAGGAAGCCCGCCTTGGTGCCCACTGTCCTGCAAAAAGGGCCGAAAGAAATCTTGTTGCAACAAAGGCCCAAGCCATGACACGATGCACCTGTCCACCTAGCAAATTGGTGCTGTGCCCCTAGCAATTCCAGAGGCAAGGCTCGATATGTCGGTCCGACGCCTTGCTACCTACCTTGGTAATAAATAACGCTATTGATTCAAGGTACTATTTAACTGGTCGATCACTTGGCGGCGTGGACAACGCCTCTCCCGCGTTAAGCCCTGCTGCTCGGCCTCTTTGTGGACTATCCCCATAAATCTGTTAACCTTGCCGGGGAAGAGGGCGCTTCGAATCAAAAGTCCTTTATTAGCTGGAGAGGCCGACTGACACACATAAATTGTCAACCCAGCACAGGATCTGCAAGGTCCCCTTTTCATTTCCGTTATACATTCCACAGGTATCCCATCGTCACCACCATGTTTCGCTTTTGAAAAATCGCATTTACCCCATCTTTGTTACCTGGGGCCCGTAGATCGATCGATTCCGCCAGAGGCCCAACCCTGCTCGTCCAGCTAGGAACTGTTACGAGGAAGCGCGGATAATCAGCTGCATCTTCATCTTTAAAGGCATGCTTGCCACTTCGTCGTAGTCCCTGCTCAATCTTCCAATTCCACGCCTCGGCGAGTGCTCCAACGAAACTTGCCAGCACTGCGTATCAAACAAGATCTGCATCCTTGGCATCTGGAATTTGAGACAGTCGCCATGACGCCTCGTTGTGAGCGAAGAAGTGGTCGGACTCGTGGCCCATGAGCATGATCTCGCCGCTGCATAAATCTTCGTAAAGCCGGTAGAGCGAGCAGAGCGGCGTGTCCCTGAGGCGGAACAGAGGAATATTTTGGAGCTGACGGATGTTGCGCTGCAATAAGGAAGTCGCATCTCACTACTACTACTCGAGACGTGCTCGCTAGAGGTTCCACTGCCTTGGCTTTGGCCATGGGCACATTGTGGGTAGGCGGAAGTGGCTTCGCCTCCAAGTGCCACGGGCGCGGGCAAAGAAGCTGCCAGAGCAGTTTTCGGCGCCCAGAGCACTTATGTCGGATCCGACTCAAGCTTGAGCGCAGCTACAGAGGGCTCGACCAGTATCTCAATCGCCGGAGCATCACGGCGAACCTTCGCTGGTGTGCGCGGATTCGCACATATGGTTGAACACTTTACGGTTTTAAGATGAGTGGTGCTAAATATCACAAGACCTCTTTGTTGACAGTACAGGCCTCACGTGATACAGCCCACCTATCGACTTTAGAGGCACCTTGAATCACGGGCACGCCCAATACAAAATCAAGTATCCATAAAGAACCGCCAAAACAGGCAGTCTGTTCTGTCCCGTTCCCGTAGCCCCCCTTTTCCCTCCATCAATGCCAACATGTCTCGTGGCTATGGCAGACGTGGCTGCGGCAGAATCCCCCTATCAGCTATTTGTGCACTCGTCTTCAAAGCGGCGAACAGGCGTTTTGACGCGAATTTGCGGCTGTCAAGACGCCATTATTATTAACATCTATAATGGTAGTGGAGAGAGTGGTGTCGCTGTAATGGATGTGATTAGGCCTTATGCACGTTTATAAATATTGGGTGGTTGTAGGTGTATAGATAAAAGCTAGATACATCGTTTTGTCATAGGGCTACTTCTCTTCCCATATAATGCGCACCAAAAAGTGTGTACTTGACAAAAATCCGCTATATTTTGCGAGTTCTAGTCAGTAACAGCACTATCCAAGATTGTGCAGTCTGCGCGCAGGCACCGTCCAAAGTACGAAAACGTAAAGGAACACCATGTTTTCTACTGCCTATGACCATGATTATAGATTACTATGAGTTGATATACAGATACGAGCCAATTACAGCCATGCGCGGCTGTTGCGCAATGTGGCATAGTTTCGACCAACGTCGGCCGCTTCCGCCTCGGTATTTCGTCCGCGACGACCTCTCCTCCTCGGCCTACTGGTGGTCTCCTCGATGTAGTAGTGATTGGCGCCCGAGGCGTAGCCCACGCGCCACGGCACTATCAGATCCGATTTCTCGGGCCCTCCGCCGCAGGTGCCCTTGAGTCGCTCATTGGGCGCGCTATTGAGCGCCAGGGCGAACAGATTATGTCCATCCGTGAAATCCGTCACAAGCGGGGTGTACGTCTTCCAAAGGCACCACAAGCACATGATGTTGAGTGCGACCATGAGGCCCAAGATGACATAGAATATGCGCTGCCAAGTGGCAACATGCCCCGACGTAAACTCTTGCGTAATGACCGATGCGTTGAACTTGTGCACCGCGCCGGGCTCTCCCACAATGTTGCCTGGCTTGTGGTAGTCCCAGTAATGGCGGTAGGGCGTGCCCACGGAGCCGAGGACAAGCGTTGAGCTGGCAAAGACAGCGAGAGCCTCCGCCATGGAGGGCAGATACACCGGCAGCGAGGGCTGCTTGAGGGCCAATTGCGTGAGGATGCGGGAGTTGGCAGGATTGCTGTTGCGCTCGCCCCCATTCAGATCAGATGCCAAGCGCCACTGTTCAGCCATGTACTGTTGCCGTGTCAGTTTGCAGCGCCTCAGGAACACGGGCAGGCAACAACTTACTTTCCAATCTCTGTCCGGGAGGGACCAGCCTTGGTCTTGGGCAAAAGAACGACGATAGCTATCGGCATCGTCGGGATCTTCGCAGTGAGCTACCATTTTGCTCCCGCTGATACCAGAGATGTGAAAGTGTGTTGAGCAGTTTGGTGAAACCCAGGATCGAAGTTCACACAGCGTGTAGTTCTCAATCTTAGGGCTTTTGCCCATGATGTAGATTGCATCTGCGGACTGAGTCCAGTAATTGACTACTGTGTTATAGTCAAATGGGAACTGTGTCGCCAATTAGCAGTCAAGCATTTACTTCACAATAGAATTAAAATTCACCAATTTGAAGACTGGTGGCCTTCTATTATACTTGGGTCCCCAGCGGAAGATGTCATCTACCTCTGTTCTGTTCAAAAATTCTTCACTTCCACTGCTATCGCCGTAGCCAGGCACTTCGGCTGTCCAATTTTTCCATCCAATTGTCTGATTTCCCGTGCCCGTAGCACTCTTATTAGCATATGGCCACTCAGTGTAAACGAGTGGCCTGAGCTCGCTCGGTCTCATGTTCACGCACAAGACATTGACTGCCGGAGAGACAACACCAGCCTTGATGGCATATTCTCCGACGCCAGAGAGATCATGCGGTTGCAGGATTCCGTTGAGGGGGGACTTTGCTGCCGCAGCGACGCCGGGGTGCGGCATCGCCAAGGTGACGTTGTTGATGTAGCGCCCAGTTTTCTCAAAGTGCGCCGTAACATTGCCATGCTCTGTCTCGATCCAGGCCCCCAACAATGTTGTATTTCCATTGAGAGATGCTGTTCCAGCCGGTCTCTCTTTCAAATTGTGAATTAGCGCGCTACCGTTGACATTGATATCGGTCCAGACTCTCATAAAAGCCTGCAAGTTTCGGTATGACTCGCCGGACACCATAACGTCCATACACGACAATGCTGCTTCTTGTTTGTCCTCGTCCTTTAGCATCGTTGGACATGATAGACTGACAAATTCGGAGTTGGCGTACGATGAGCGGACGTAGCCCGATAAGATCCTATGTCCCCATGCTCCATACTTTATCTTTGGCGCGACCATTGCGTCGGAAGCTGTTGTGTAGAATGCAGCGACGAGTGTAGCAAGCAGAGACAGCACCCCGAGTACAGTGATTCCCGTACATTTGATCGTGCTCGCATGCGTAATCAAGGATCCGGGTTCATTCACCCAATCTCGCATTGAAATCTCTGCCAGTGTTATGCCTCGCGACCCTCGAGCCATGGCTCTGCGCGTGAGACTTTGACCAAGGAATGCGAGGAAAGTTGTGACAAATGATATCTCAATTAGCTTGGCGAGAAACGCAGCCAACGTCGTCACTGTAGATGGCCGCAATTTTGTGCTGGAAGAGAGAATCGAACCCCAGCTCGGCTGGCAAATAGCAAGAGCTAGCCACGCGATGCTTCCGAAAGTTGAAAACACCGACAAGGAGCGTACTAAGATGACCGAACCCGAAGCTGGTGATTGAATATCTTTTCTTGAGGAGCAAAGGTCTGGACCGTCGACTTGAGAAAATGCATTAGCAATAATCAGTTTGTATCAGGTACAGACACTTACCGCAACATTTTTTCGGACAGTCAGCCTCGGAAGCACTGCCATCGCAGCCACCTTCCTCGATTATCGAAGGGCAGTCTGTTCCAGATATCGGCTGCATATTCATCGTCAGAGGCTCACTGCTGCCCTTGTTGCGACCGAGGCCCTTGGCGCTGAAACCCCATAAACTGCTCCATCGGGAAGCTCTTCGTGGGGAGTTCCCATCTACCAACGTGTCGTCCGGCGACGGCATCCCGCTCGGCGTTGCTGACTTTCTTGGGCTCGGCACTGACGGTCGGGTATCGGAATTGTCTTCTTGTGAAGATACAGGCACGCGGCGAAGCTTGAACTGGCTGCTCTGATGAGATAGCCCGAGTGGGTTGTCGTGATTTGAGCTGCGGCGACTGTGGCTACCGAGGTCAGGGCCATCATTATAGTCTGCACCATGCTCGAGAGACGTTTCCATGCCAGGCAACTCTGTGTCTTCGTACCGCCACCTGTGAGTTTCATTTTCACGGAGGGGCTGCAAGCGTTGCGCACCGAACGAGGTTGATGAAACGCGCCGCGGTTCTCCTGTGTGGTTGTCAGGATTCATCGAAGACGGCGGGGAGGCCCATGGCTCGTCTCCCTCTCTCTCCGGCGAGACATCTTGCCTTGGTGGGCGATAGGACATTATTGTTTGTTAGAGGCACGGCTGGCTACCGCTCAGTGAAACGAACAGGTGCACCGCTGGTTCAATGCTATCTCAGCGTACCGAGCAGCACTATAGCGTGGGAGAGTCAAAGCAGCATGTAAGGTTTAGACAGAAAGCAAACCACCAACTGGCATGGATCAAGGTGTCAAGGCAACGGAACCAACGTTTGCGAACAATCTCTCATGAGAAATATCTAAAAGTAGTTCAAGGTAGGGACGGAACAGAGATGGGAAGATGTGGTTGGGCGAACAGATAAACCCAACGTGGAAGCAGCGCCAGGCACCGGCTCTGGATATAATGATACAATCTGCAAGAAATGTATAACCATAGACAGATGCGAAGGGGAGGCTGGAGCTCACTTAAATAGCGATCCGCATGCCATGTCTCAATATCATTCAGCTCTGGCCTGGCAGCACAGCCCAAGAGCGAGCCTTGTGATAACGCGGGGGCCAAAGTCTCGACTTGCAGAGTGTGTGGGTGAGCTCCATGATCATACAAGAGAAGGCAACCCGGGATGCAGCGGCTGAGACAATAAGTGCATGTACATGGAGCTGGAGCAGCGGCCATTGGCCTGTTGGCTCAGCAGACTTGGCGGCTGCATATATTTGCTGCACGTTCCAGCACCGTGGCATCCGCCGCGGGCGCCGAAAATAAAGTAGCACTCAAGGTCTGCATCTGCACACCGGTTCTGCTGACTGAGAACGCCAAGTTTTCCAAATTTATCCCGCGATGGCTTGTGCGCCTGCGAACTGCGTCGAACTGCGTCAGCCACGGCATCCATATTGACAGCCTTGCCGTGCTCAATATTCAGCCTGCCGACATGAACAAAGACACGCATCGAGAATTTATGTTGTTGCGCGAAGCGCATGGATGGTGGTGGCCCTAAATATAGTGCGCCTTACCTTGCTCGGGTATCTCTGTCTTTGGGTCAGTTGCCGCTCGTCTGAGACTCTCCGGCCCAGCACACACAGCCCGCGTCCTATCAATACAAGTTACACAAGACGCGCGTTCAGAAGTCACTCGATAAAATCATTGCTTTGTTCCTCATCTGATATAACCATTAAATGACACAGCCCTGTCTCCCAACCTGCGAACGAGCAAGTAATTTTAGAAGACACAGAAGCAAGGAAACGTGACCTAATTGACGCCAAGAAGCATAACAAAAACACACCCATGATCGATCATGTAAATGTTGAAAGAAAGTACACATAAAAAAGTGACAGCTGTTAGCCGCAGAGAAAAGGCCCGGTCTCTATGCCATGACGGCAGTAGGCCGGCGCTGCGAATTGCCGCCTCTCTTCTGAGAGTTTGGACGCGCCAGGGTGTACTTGGCGAAGGCCCGCGCCAGAGCCTTCTTGCAACTGACTTTCTGGCTGCCGACAAAGCTCTCCACAGTCACTGCAATGGCGCGGTCAATGTCCTGCGCGGAGCAGTACTCTGATAGGCGCATGCGGCAAAATGCCTCGCTAATGCGGATAATGGCCTCCAAGTGACGAACAGTAATGGGGTAGGCGCCCGTCGCCAGCGACTCTCGTCTCATATCGGCAAACAGGCGTGCCACTTTGTCCTCATCCATGTGGTACAGCTTAGGACTGCAGCGCTCGCGCGCATACAGAATGTACTTGCGCAGCAGCTGTTGGGGTATCTCGTTCTCCTTGCGCGCACGCTCGGCCTCATCCCTCTCGTCATCGGCAGCAGCGCGCGTGTCTTGGGTCTGGTCCTCAGCGAGAGGGTGACTACGGCTGTGCGAGCCGACGATAAACCGCGCGAGACGCTCGTCTTCGGCAGGTTCCACAGTATCGCGTACAACGCAGAGTACGTCAAAACGGGACAGAATGGGTTCTGTCAGCTGCACATTTGAGGAGAAGGGAATAGTCGAATTGTAGCGGCCGCCAATAGGGTTAGCCGCAGCGATGATGCCGCAGCGAGCTTGAAGTGTCGTAACGATGCCGGCCTTGGAGATGGAGATGGTTTGTTGCTCCATGGCCTCGTGGATGGACGTGCGATCTTGGTCGTTCATCTTGTCAAACTCATCAATGAGACATGTCCCGCGATCGGCGAGCACCAGCGCACCACCTTCCAGAGTCCACTCGCTCGTCAGTGGGTCGCGACGCACACTGGCCGTCAAACCGACGGCACTGGCTCCTTGACCGGTGGCAAACACGGCTCGGTGGGCAGTCTTCTCGGCGTATTTGAGAACCTGCGATTTTGCTGTACCGGGATCACCGAGAAGAAGGACGTTGATGTCGCCACGAATGTGATGCGCGCCCTTGGTAGTCTTGGCAACACCGCCAAAAAGTGACAGAGCAACCGCTGTCTTCACATCTGTGTGGCCGTAGATGCTGGGCGCAATAGAGTTGATGATCTTGTCAACGATATTGGGATCGCGGGAGAGCTTGCGGATGGCTTGCTCGTCCTCCTCGGTGAGACGGAACCCAGCCAGCTGATCGTGTGACTTGACGACATTGTTGGCTTCCAAGATTGTGGCAAAAACAGGAAACCCGTTTCTGTTGTTAAGCTGGGCATCGTAGTTATTGCGGTATATGCCGGTCACCTCAATCTCCTCACCGGGCTTCGCCCTGTCGATCAGATCCCAAAGAAGGATAACCTCTCGCTGACGGGGTAAGCGACCAGCTGGGACTGTGCCAGGGGACTCCTGGAGAGTCAACTTCTGGTAGTTACGGTAGACAGTCTTTTCCGAGTTGAGCGTAAATGGTCCTCGTGACTGGCAGTTTTGGCAGTATGTAATTTTGACCTCGACATTCGATTCTTGCTGGAACGGTCCCAGGGTAGTACCACACTTGGTGCAGTCAAATTTGACATACTTCAGCTGTGGAAAGACGCCAGAGCGGCGAGTGACGACGCCACTTACACGGACAAGGCAATTGAGATGAGATTGGCGGAGCTGGCGCAGGGTATAGTGAACGGGCAGGTCAAAGATGCGTACGTGAATCTCCGAGTGAATGCGCTCGTAGTCGGGGTAATGTAGGAGGACGACATCCATGGCAACCTCGTCAAAGAGCTTGAGCATCTCTGAGGGGGAATTCGCCAAGAAGTATGCAAGGATAGCCTTGCTCTCGGATAGGTGCTCGTAAGAAACTTCCAACGACTCTGCGTTGATCTCACCGAGAGTTCGGATGCGATTACCGTAGACGGAGGAGCCGGACGCATCCGTGTATGAGGTAAGGAAAGCTTTGAATTCGCGACGAATTGTACGCTGGACGGCAGCTTGCGAAACCCACTCCGTCAGGTTTGCTGCCTTGACGTCGCCAAGAGCCTCGAGAGAGAGCTCTTCCTCCATGATGTCGCCGTCCATAGCATCGTCAGGGTCCTCATCGTAGTGATGGCGTCTGCGGCGAGGTTGGGCAGTGAGGTCGATATCACCATCGTCGTCATCGCCAGGCAGAAAAGCAGCAGGAATGCGCTGTCGGCGGGCAACCTCGCGGTCACGTTTGCTCAGCTGTGCCTCGAGGCGACGTCGGGCACCGAGGTCCATGTCATCAAAGTCGCCTTCATCATCAATATCGACGGCTTCGTACTCATCGCCCTCTCTATCTCTGTAATCGGCCTCGTATCCTTCGCGAAAAAGGTCGACATCGTCGTCAGCCATCTCATCGAGGTCGTCAATGTCGTCTTGGATCTCGCGCTCCTCTTCAATCTCATCGTCGTCTTCGACACCGTGAGCGATGCTAAACGGCGCAGGAGGGGAAGACGGCATGGGGCTGGATCCAACACCAATAGAAGAAGTGGCATCGTCACCACCGGTACGCGAGCGCTTGCGAGTGCTGCGAGAAGCAGCCCCCGTGTTGCCCAAGGTCGGGCTATTTCTGAGCGGGGAACTATGGGAGAATATGCAGTCAGCAGCATTCTCAGACGAGTACATTGGAGCGGAGCGAACCTCATTATGTGTGTATGTACCGAATGTCTTCGGTTCAATTATGGCAAGATAGTGTTGAAAGAATGGCAGTTGTCAAAGGTCGGAGGGAGGGGCTTGAATGAGATGTCGAGTGCTGCAAACCCAAGATTGAAAGGGAGCCCACACTCGCGTCGCCCGTGTCAAAACGCGTCGCACGCGTAAAGTGGCACTAAGCCTGATCAAACTCAACGCGTTGCCGCACTGTGCAGACCAAGCTTCGAGGAAGCGAGATCTAAACAATAACAGTTAACGAATGAAGCAAATGTTTGAAGGAGAATAATGAAGAACTTTTTTCGCGCCAATACATGCTACATATCTTTTGATACGCGATAATACCACTGCGCCTGGAAGCTTACCTAACAGTTTGGCGTATAGTGGTTCGTACTCGCGCTTCAGCTGGTGTCAGTTCGCCTTGACAGACTGAACCATTCCAAACCAGCCGTCAACGTACCTTTTGGGCTGTTTTCATCTAATTTTTGGAAGGAAAAGCTCGTCAGTACTCAAAAACACTGCAATATGTCGTCCAATGGTGTCGACCAGGATGTCGCAGTCGCGCAACCATCGAAGCGTAGCAACAGCTTCTCCAACCAGTCTAATGACTCCCAGACTGCTGCTGAGTATATCAACACTGCCCACTTTGATCCCGGCACAGTCGCTAACTCGTTTAGATTTATCCGCAACCAAGAACTTCTCGAAGCCGATGCGCGCGAGGCACTTCCCTTTGTACGCCCGTGATCAACAGTGACGCGAGAGACTCCATCGCTAACTTGTGCAGAGCATTGACAACTGCACCAGAATATTTGGACCTCTAAAGCAGAGTGTTTTTGCGTGCCTGACATGCAATCCCGCGCCTGCCACCGAAACCGACTCGTGGACTCCCGCAGGTGTCTGCTACTCCTGCTCCGTCCAGTGCCACGGCGAGCACACCCTCGTCGAAATCTTTCACAAACGCAACTTCACCTGCGACTGCGGCACCAAGCGACTGCCCGTCTCCAGCCCTTGCATGTTGCAGACCAACGATGAGACGAATACGCGCGGCAATGTTCACTCGCAGGAGCCCGACGTCAACAACAAGTATAACAAAAATTTTCGCAACCGCTTCTGCGCATGCGACTGCGATTATGACCCCTTTGAGCAAAAGGGAACCATGTTTCAGTGCTTGGGTCTCGGTACCGAGGAGAGCGGCGGATGCGGTGAAGATTGGTACCATCCTGGCTGTTTGGTAGGCATGGGCCCCAAGTGGTACGAAGCAATGACGCCCAAGAAGAAGAGTGCCGACAAGTACGAGGAAGGTAACGTCAACGGTCTTGCGGTGATCTCAGAGGTCAACGAGGATGAGAAACAGACGGAAACAGGAGTAGAGAAGGTAGAAGACAGCGCAGTGGACGAGGATGAGGAACCGCCCATGCCCCCGGGCTTCCCCGAGGAGGAAGAATTCGATGGCTTCTTGTGTTACAAGTGTGTCGAGTCGAACCCTTGGATAAAAAGGTACGCTGGCACGTCTGGCTTTCTCCCTGCTGTTCATCTCGAGCCTGCAGCGGTGGAAGCACCCCAAACGTCGACTGGCAGCAAACGTAAAGCGGAGGCCGAGGACAAGGAACAAGACGATGCTAAACGCGTCAAAACCGAAGTCAAAGCCTCTGACGACCCAGCACCAACCGCTGCCAGCGAGCCCGCGACGATCACTACCCCCAGCACTTGCAAGCTGCCCAACCTCGGCGCGGCACCCCAGGGCCGTTTCTCGCTCTTCTTCGAGGAGGACTTTCGCGACAAATTCTGTCGCTGCGGCGACTGCTTTGGCAAGCTTAATGCCTTTCCACAGTTGCTCGAGGAGGAGGAAGTCTACGAGCCGCCCCTGTCCGACCACGGCGGCGGGTCGCAGAACGGCGGAGGTGGCGGCTCAACGGCAGGCAGCGGTAGCCTGTTGGAGCGCGGCGAGAGCGCGCTGCGCAACGTGGACCGCGTGCGTGCCATTGAGGGCGTCATGGCGTACAACCACCTCAAGGAGCGCCTCAAGCCGTTCTTCCAGCAGTTCGCCGACAGCGGACAGGCGATTGGCGCCGAGGACATCAAGGCCTACTTTGCCAAGCTGCGCGGTGACGAGCAGGCCATCAAGGACGCGGGTGAGGGCGCGGCGGCGTCGGCGTCTGGGTCCGGACAGGATGGCGGCGATTCGCGTCGCGAGCAAGGGGGGTTTTGAAAGGAGAAGGTTTTCTAACATGGCTTTGTAGATGAACGAACGCTACGAGAGTGAAAGGAGGATAATGGTGTATTAATTGAGTTGTATAACAGTAAAGCAGTGAGTATCTTGAAAGCGATGACGGAGTTGAGGCGGAATTTGGTGCAAGTCAACAAATTGGCATAAGATATCGGAGCAAGAAGCAATTTCGGAGCAGTTATGTTGAACACTTTGAAACATTGTCTTGATTCATTTCGTGAGACCATTAAACCAGCCGCCCTCAAACATCTCATCCCGGGACTGTGGTATATATATATACAAGTACAAGTGGATATCCCGCTAGATACAACGCCAGCTCTCTCCAGAGCTCGGACGACCCTACTCCAGAAACCAACGTCTCCGCGCCGCGCGCGCCTCCTCGTACAGCTCGAGACCCTCCTACGGGCCTGTCGACCCAGTACTGGATGCTGCGCTCAGTGGCCGCGGCAGCGGCAAGCCCGCATCGTCGCCTCTCTGCATCGCAAACCCCCCCATTTGGGGGCCGCTACCCGGCGGTACGAGCTGCGGCGGCGTGGGCGCGTGCATCATCATCGGCGGCGGCAGCCCATCCTCGTCCTCGTCATCATCGTCGTCCTCGTCGTCCCCTCCGACGACGTGGTGGTCCGTCGTAACGCGCCCGAGATGCTGCTCGTGGGCGGCCCGCCGTTCGAGGTTCGCGAGGCGCTCCTTCTCCGCGGCGTCGATGATGTCGTCGTCGGCGCTCCAGCAGGGGTCGTCGTCGTCGAGGTCCGGCATGGCGAGACGCTTCCAAACTCGCACTTCCTGGCGTAGGGCCGCCTCGCGGACGCGCCCGTCCCAGCGCGCGGGATCCTCGTCGTACGCGCGCCGGAACCGCCGTAGCGCGTCGTTGGCTGTCGCCGCGTGCGCCTGCATCTCCCCCATCTGCTCCCGCAGGCGAGTATTTTCGCGCCGCGCCTCGTCCAGCTGCGCCCGGTATGAACGGTGCCACGACGCCACGTCGGCCGCGTGCCTGGCCTTGTATTCATGGAACTGCTTTAGCATTCCCGCCAGCGCATTGGCAAACTGCGTCAGGAGCGTGGCGTTGGCGTCGCGCGAGTGCTTGGCCTTTTCGAGCGATTCGGACAGGATAGAGACAAGAGCGTCGATGTTTTGTTCTTGACCTGCGAAGGAAACAGAAGGCGTCAGTGGCTTGCTGCTCTTGTATTACGGGATAAACATGGCCATGGTGGGGGGACTGTACGGTTGATCTCCTCGGCGGCAGCGCCAATGACTTGATCGTTGCTGAGCCCTTGTGTCCGCGCGCGATTGCGCACACGGCCTATACCGCTGACAATATCCTCGGTCGCTCTTCTGTTCTCAGCAAGCTGTCTGCTGAGCTCCTCCACCATGCCGTATATGTAATTGAGCTCGGCCTGGTGGCCAGCCGGTGTGGGCATTGGCACGCCACCGCCCATGTTCGGGCCGTTCATGCCATTCATGCCGTTCACAACGTAGATAATAGTAAAAACCGCGCTTGTACAATATATATGTCGTCGTCTCGTGGCGGTCTTGCCGTGAGTGGAAATGCGTTACGAGAGGTGAAACGAGATTGCAGATGAAGCTACCTGGGCAGCTAGGCCAAGTGTCTTGCGCTGCGGGCATGCAATGATTATGTAACATCCATTTCTATAGGCGCATAATATCTAAGTGTTTTCAATTGATAATTTCATGTTTTTCATTGTTTTTACAACTGCATTTCTTTTCTTTTCTCTCTCTTGATCCTTCTCCTCTCTTTTCTTTTTGAAGGGTAAACGTGTGGACAGAGCAGGTAAATGCTGGCTAAACCACCATGGTACATGTGGTGATCTGACGAGTATTTCAACTCGCCTTCACCACACCAATGTACTACAAATTCGCAGCAGCATATAGATTTTTGAGTGGCAAACATTTCATTTTCGCCCCATTTCCTCTTCGGATTGGCTGATTCATCGCACATGCTCCCGAACGTTGCTAGCAGCACTTGTTTTCTTCCCACCACTACTACTTGTCTCATCCTCAACAATGTGTACAAGAGCTTTTGCTTTCGCTCATTGTCGAGAAAGATTAGTCCTTCTTCATTCGTTTCCTTTGCACTCAACCACCAACCACGCGGTTCTTATCACTCTTTCCCCTGTTCTCACTGTTGCTGCCTCGGTTGTTGAACGCAGACGCGTTGGCAAAACGGGCAACCAATGGGCAGAGAATCACGCGTCGGTTCCTTGCTCAACACAACTTGGCACACACAGCCTTTCGCGGGGTATATCCATCGCCGGTGTCTTAAAATACGTAGTCGTTAAGAAGAGCCACGTGAGTCACACAACTCTGCAGCTTCGTTCAACGTGCAGAGTGCTATGCCCACGGGTGTCTTGATCCAAAAGTCATTCAAATGAGAAGGGATAAGATCATATGCAGAGCGCGCCGTTGAGAAAACATTGGGTAGATGTCGCTCAACTACCAGGGCGCGCTCTTGCTGAAGAAGAATGTGTGAAAAAAATGTGGTCGTTTGACCAGGCAGTCCCCTTTCCGTGCGTTCGTCAATGTGTCGTCAACTGTCATGTCTTGCCGGGGAAGGCCTGGTGCTAAAAGGGGAGATGTAAAATAAAACCGAAATGGCACGCCGTTCGCTTGATAGCAAACAAACGTGCAGGCACATTGAAGAGAAATAACGGCGTAACGCGTGTACCCAGGCGAACCGAAAACGCCATGCAGAACCAGGTACGGACAAGTTGATTCTCCGGAAACAACCCAATCAGTTCCTAGAAGTGCGATTTTCCCAGCATCGAAAGATAGAATAACAGAAACACTCAAGAAAAATATTTGTCAATGGACGCGTCAGTGCGTCAGCCCGTCCATGAACACAGGAAGCGAACTTGCAAAGAACAGCAAAACAATCGACAGAAGAATGCCCGACTTGCTATCGAGCGACCGCCTCTGTAGAGAGGCCGCGAAAAGAAGTCTGAGCACATCGCCCCCGCATGTTCACCTTTGCCTTCCGCCACGGCTTCTTGTATGGCTAAGGCAGGCGACGCACGACTAGAGGCGGAGTCGCCGATGGAGCTCTATGCTACCGGAGGGATAGGGGCAACTGGCGCGGCAGCAACGTTGGTCATGTCGACCTCATTGTTGATCTCGGGAGCGACGGCGGCCTTCTGAGGGCAATCGCGAGATATGTGACCGGCCTCTCCACACTGATAGCAGGTCTTGCCGGCAGTGTTGAGGGGACCGCCGTTGGGAGCCGTGCAATCACGGGAAATGTGGCCGAGTTTGCCACAGGCGTAGCACTTCATCGCCTGAGCCTGACAATCGCGGGCGAAGTGGTTGGGACCGCCGCACTTGTAGCAGGTAGCGGGGCGAGGGCCGCCAGCGAAACCGCCACGGCCGAAGTTGCCGCCGGCATAGCCGCCGCGCCCCATGGGGGCGCCACGGCCCATAGCAGCGGGACCGACGGGGTTAGGGCAAGCACGCTGAGTAGAATTAGCAAGAAGTAAAGCAAGCAATTGGCCAAGAACATACAGCCAGATGGCCGGGTTGGCCGCAGTTGTAACAGCGCCCGGAAGTGGCGTTACCGGTCAGGCGCAGAGTAGGGCAGTCAGCCTGAACGTGACCAAGACCCTGGCAGTGGTAGCACTGCTTGGCCTCAGTGGTGCGAGGAAGAGGGCAGCCGTTGGACTCGTGACCGGGCTGCTTGCAGTTGTAGCAAAGGCGCTCAGAGGAAGAGCAGACCTCGGCATAGTGGCCGACGTTGCCACACTTGTAGCAAGCACGACGAGAGAGAGAAGACATGATGTACTTTAAATGCGAGTTAGCCAATTTGGGAGGGCAGTTGATGTCTGGGGCAGATGCGCTGCTGTCATTGAGTGTTGTTGCTGCTTTTGTTTCGCGCCACTTGCACCGTCAGTCACATGTCGTCTGGCCATCCGCAGGACAGTCTATAAGAATTGCTCGAGATGTAGGGCGGAGTGGCGGCTGTGGACACATATAATGCTTGCCAGTATCAAAATGTCGTTCGTCGAGTAGTTGAAAAATCACATAATATCTGCTCGCAGCATGGGGAGTCGTCGGCACCGCGCAGTATGTGCACAGGTGTGTGGGACAAGGCCGAGGCTATAGCGGGGAGTGCGGCGGGGAAAGCGACCGGCACAGGGTATAAACGCCGATGCGGTCGTCCAAAATACAGGAGGATTGTTATCGATGATTTGACGCGTAGATTATTTTCGGGGCGTCGAACGTTTCGCCTAGAGATGGATCGCACAAAAGGATCGAAGGGAAAATTATGCGGGTGGGACAGGGTCGGCGGGTTCAAGTATTTGTGCGCCGCGATGTTGCCATTGAGCGCAGAATCAAATAGAAATTGTCGACTTTTGCTTCTCCGTCCTTTGGTTCTTCCATTTTGGCAAATTCGTAACGTTGTGCGCAGCGACAATGAGATGGTGGTAGACAGAGGTCGTGGCGAGCGGGTGCGGGCAGCGCAACGCGGGCGCAAGTGGCGACAAAAGCAACGGACAGACAGTGTGCGTGTAAGAAGAAGAAACGTACCTTGATTGAAGGAAGATGTCAGGAAGATATAATTGTAGGTGTAAAATAAAAGATGGATCAATAGCAAAATATTCCAACTGCGATAAACAACTGTCCACCAACAACCGGAGATGATTTGTAGTAAGAGGACTTGGATAATGAAAAAGGGAAAAGCGAGAGAGGCAAGGGGAGGAGGTGGCAGGGGATAGACTTTTTTGGTGCAAAGAGCAACGCAGCGCAGACCAGCCGTCGCGCGCTTTTGCTGGGAAAAATTTTACTTCCATGTGGAGGCACTTTTGGTGCTGTGCTGCTAATAGTTCCCTAGCCAGGTCCTGGTGCAGCAACAACATGTCGCAGACTTGCAGGAAAAAGGCCCCAAACCTCATCCCGATAATAAACGCTAGCGACAATTCGGCATCAGCATGTGCCAATCGCAGGCCTTGAATTCCAGACTGGCACTAATAAGACCGGTCGCTGTAGCGCCGTGGCCAGCCATTGCTTGCATCCTGATTCCGACACCAGACGCCAGATGAGTGTGGTGCCCCAAACCCCTCAGCTGCCAGATTAGCCTATCCCTTGTTAAGTAGCGATGTGCTTTCCCTGAACTCGATAGTTGTATAATAATTATTTACTGGTTACGGATACTTTTCAGGAACTTGTGGACTCCGTGAGCAAAACACCACCGTATAGGTGCTCTTCAGGTATCTGCGAACTGGCGCCCTCGGCAACCCCGGCTTGCCTAGCTGAAGCAACCAAGCGAACGAGCAAGGTGGCGCGCGCCACTGCCTGGGTGATCGAAAGAATGAGAGAATTAAACAGCTGTGTCCATGTACGGAAACCGAATTTGGCGACGCGTTTTAAATAGACGCTCTGCGTCCAAGTGTGCACCTCAACTACCTCCCTACCGGCTCTCGGCTGGTCGTGACCGTTGAAGTCTCATCAACCACGTATGATACACCATCTTCAGACGCGTACGATGGTGGTCTTCGTCCACTCCTCGCGGCATATTCAAGCTGCGACTCAGTTTCCAGCGCAGGCTCTTGTCTTCTAGCCGCATCGTTTCGTTGCCAGTAAAGTCTATTCGGGTCCATTCGCTTCTTATCGTCAGTATACAATGCGATCTCTCCAAGATCAAGGAACGAGAAACCAAACATACCACGCTCTCACGCCAGAATCCATATGCCGGTGGCGTCAACTTATTTGTTGCGTTCTCTCCTCCATCCGCTCCCTCGTCATGTGCCAGCAACACCTGAATCGGCCGTCGCGGTACCGCATATCCCGTCCGGAGCATATCCGCCGGCGTCCTCGCTCGCCGTTCTCTGCTTGCTGTATTGGACGGCTTGTTGCCCCGTAACACCGCCCTGCACAGTCGAATTATGTTATAGCAGAAGAACATGGTAGAGGCGACAATGATGAGCAAAAGAAGAACCGTCAGTTCGTTTGTTTGAATGTGTTGCGTCAATGATAATCCCAGATCTGTTTGCCACCTCGTTAGTGGCAGTTCAATGCAGGGCCGGGTACTAAGCAACTCACAGACTGCCAGTAGAAGTAGCACGAACAGTCCTGAGGTGATGCAATGCAGCAGCACTACGCGGATTCGTACTGAATTGATCCATGGCAGGCAGAACAGGAACCGCCGCTTTCGCGTGCCTCCCTGCACCTTTTTGACCGTTCCTCTTCGGTGATTTCGATCGCTGTCCTGCTGCTCTGGCCGGATCTCAAAGCTTAGCCTTGAGCTGATTGCCTCTGCCACAAATGCTGGAGACGGCTCCGTAACCTCTGCAGGCTCGGTACTGGTAGCCCTAGACTCTGTCCTTTGCTGTGTGCTGCTTCCGAGTGCGGTCGTTCGTGGCGATTTGGGAGTATCTGGATGCTGTCCGTTGCCTTCAGCCACGATGTCAGGTTGACGAAAGAGTCTCAATTGTCTCAATAGAATCTCCGTCAATCGTGAAGAGCGGCTTTCCATTTGCTGTGGTGTGTGCTCAACAGTCGAGGTCTGTGGGAGCTGGTGGGTGACAGCCCCTCGCTCCATGGCATCCCCCCTCTCCGCATGGGCTCGTTGTATGAGATCTCGCCTGATCCTCTCCGCCCTCGAGGAAAACATGACCATTCGGTACCAATACCTTCTTCTTCACTTTATATTATTTTGGTTGACGTTCCTACCCGTTTCTCTCTCGTTTGTCTTGTAGCCTGCGTAGCGATGTTGCGAAAGGTCGCCAACGAGCAATGACTAGAACGTATGCTCTGGTAAGGACGTCCCAAGCTGCGGTCCCAGTTGTTATAATAATGATAAAACACCAGCTTTTATTCAGTGGTAAGCGACAACCGCCTGGAGCTCATAGACTGTTGCCAGCAAAAATGAGCTTTTGATGCCAATGTCGGATCCGGCGGGTCGGCAAGGGAGGTACCGAACAATATTTATCACCACAGCGGGCAAGAAACGGCAATACAGAGGGCGGAGGAGAAGATTATTGTATAAGCAAAGGTCTGCTGAGGTCAACGTTCACAAGGAGAGTAAAGTCGAGAATCATGGGCGAAAGAAAAAAAACCGCGGTGGCAGTAAAGTCCGGCCCAGACGATGGCCATGCTGGGAGCACAACGTGACAGTGAGCAAGTGCAGTGACAGCCAACCCTTAGCGGGATCAACACGATGTGAATCGACGGCCGACGGCCGACGGCCGTGTTTGCGTTTTATGTGTGCTTTGCAGCCCCTCAGCGTGGCGCTTCCCCTTGTTACGAGTCACACGAGTGCAGTAGCGTGCATCGCTTGCCTTTGGTCTGAGACGCGATCTCGAAGTGCCCGGCCATTAATAGGCAAACAGAACTCCCGAAAGTCTACTGGTACGAATCGGAGATGCTAACTGCCCAAGTACTATTTCGGGATTTCTGCCGCGCGTCTGAAACTTGTCAGGGGCGGTTGCTCTGCCCGTGCAGCGCTGCTGCCCGTTCATGGTTGGGCGCAGCAAGCCATCTCGTTTGGTTGGACGCTAGCGCTCCTTGCGATCCTGGATAAGGATGGCCATGTTTCAGCATCCCTGGCATCCTGGTAAGTATTCCAGGGGGGTCAGCGAGGACTGCCGAGAAGAAAAAGAGGTTAGGAGACAAGCAAGCACAAGATGATTGCAAAAGACCGTGGGCATGGAGAAACGAATAAGGAAAACAAGAAAAACAAGCGGAAAAAAAGAGAATACGATTAGTGACTGATTGACAGAAAAATAATTTGACAGAGAAAAAAGATCATCAAGGTATTTTGAAAACTTCTAATGTTTTTGTTCAACATAATCAATAGTAGTTTACATTATTGCTTGCTCTGTGGAGGAGGACCATCTGTTGTGCGCGTGCGTGTTGATGGCAGGTGTGATACCAAGGCTTGAGTTGGCCCATGAGATCGACTTTGCACGCGTCAGATGTATCAAATCGGCCTCCTTAATGGGCCTGTTCTCGCAGCCGTAGTGATGAAGTGACCGAGGATCTAGGTGTGTGGTCTCGGTCGATATATGGGATCGACCGATCCTGCTGATCCCGATGCTGTGAAGCGCTTTCTCGAGCCAGTTCGCTTCTATGCAGACATACATGAGCTTCGAACCCAACTTATTGTAACGTCTCTGGATATGTCGCACATTCCAATCATTTAAGCTCGCCGAGCAGCATGGTACGATCCGATGATGCGGAGAGCACTGCGCAGAAATTAGCAAGTTTGGTGAATGGTGAAGGGAAGGCATCACTTACAGACTGGCTCCTTGTTTGGCGAGAACTCCGCACTGTTGACCGTACCGCGGTGGCCAGGGAGCTTATATAGTAGCTTGCCGTTCTCACTAGACCACACCAGAACTGTACCGTCTCCTGAAGCGGCTGCGATCTTCTTGCCCTCAGCGTCCCAGCTGGATCCCAGCAGGTTCTTTTCTGATCCCGACGTCGCGCCGTCGAATGTGCGAATTTGCCGCTCCGTAGGTGCGAATGGCCTGATATCCCACGTCCTGACAGTAGAATCCATGGCATATGACAGTAGAGATTGTGTATCGGGAGACACCTTCAACGATGTAACGGTGTCTGAGTGGCCAGCCATGCTGTACACAACAGATTTCTTACGCAGATCCCATACACGAATATCGTTATCGATGCCTCCCGTATAGATTTCATTGCCGGCAGGTGAGATGGCGACCGCTGTGACTGGGAAATCAGTCTGAATATAGTCGGCGGCATGCTTCGTCCGCGGGTCCCAAATCCCAATCGTTCCGTCGTCGCTGCCGCTGATGAGCATTTCCTCGCCTCGTCGTGTAATATCCAGTGAGTTCACAACTTCTTCGTGACCAATATATCGTCGAATTCTCGTGCCCGAGGTCAAGTCCCAACTCGCAAGGTGCATATCGGCGGATGCAGAATATAGGATCTCGGAGTCGCGCGACCACTGCAAATCCATGACGGCGCTTTTGTGCCCGTTTAGCACGCCGTAGTTTTCGCAATCGCCATATGTTCGCCACAGCACTGCCATGTATTAGATTCGGCGCGAGATTATAGAGCGGTGTCAAACGTACTTATACTTCTATCCATTGAGCCAGAGGCGATGAGGTTCCCCGTCGGGTCAAATTTGGCTGTGAATACTTCACCGGAGTGGCCTGTCAGCTGCATTACAGGCGCCTGCAGCGCACTCGTTCTTGGGGCCTGGCGGGATATTAGATTTGTCTTGAGCGGCATTTCACTTTACTGACAGTCTGCACCAGCGCACTGCTGGAGGCGTTGAGGCGAGCCAGTGCACCCTCTGAGTTGCTGACATTTTGACGCTTCACCAGGACTTGGGACGCGCCCGGTTCTCCTTCAGCGGGCCGTTTCTCGGCGGACATGTTGTTGAGAGTGAAATCAAGAAGACGATCAAGCGAAAAGGAGGTTGTGACGTGTCTAGGCGTCTATTGCTGAGTCGCGAGGGTTTCTTTCTAGATTGAAAATTATCGATCGCGGCGCGAGCTACCTGAAAGCCGGGGCGCTCATTGGCTCTGGCCCACTGGTTCTTCCTAAGCTCGGTCCCTCCACCGACAAGCTGTCCTTCACTCGTTTCTCCTACTACAACAAGCTTCAAGAGGCCGTGATCACACAGAAGGTCGACGAATTTCCAAGAATTGACTTTGAATCGCAATTTCGCCGGGATTTCTGTTCTTCTACCCGCGGTGCAACAACTGGATAAGCGCAAGTCAGCTACGAAGGCAAGGACCGACCAGTAAATATGGCCTCGAGCAAGGCCTCTCGCATAGGCGAGGAGTGAGTCCTTTCAATAAGATTGAATACGTGGTACTTCTCTAACAAGTATCCAGAATTTGGAAGTATGGAGTTCTGGACAACGAGGATGAATGGTGACTCACCAAAGCGCAGGACGCGAATCGATAAAGTCAACGCCGAGCTCGTGACCTTGACATACGGCACAGTAGTTGCACAATTATGCAAAGATTTCGACAGCGATTATGCGGAAGTCAATAAGCAGCTGGATAAGATGGGATATAATATCGGCTTACGCCTCATCGAGGATTACCTTGCCAAATCGAATACAATGAAGCGCTGTGCCAACTTTCGCGAGACAGCAGACATGATTTCTCGGGTATGAATCTTGAGAGCCGTTCGCGGGAGAAGATTTTACTGACTAGGCCAGGTCGGGTTCAAAATATTTCTAAACATCACACCTCAAGTGACGAACTGGACGGCGGATAACAACCAATTTTCTCTGGTATTTGACGAGAATCCCTTTGCCGACTTTGTCGAGTTACCCGATGATGGCCGTGCCCAGGACGAGCTTTGGTACTCGAACATTCTTTGCGGTGTTTTGAGGGGAGCACTCGAAATGGTGCAGATGCAGGTCGAAGCGCACTTCATCAGCGATGTTTTACGAGGCAACGACACGACTGAAATGAGGGTATCGCTACTACGCTACATTGATGATGAGCTACCTCCGGAGGACGATTAGTCGAATGCATTTTATTACACGCCCGATATTGAAGAGGCTTGACGGACCAGTCATCTTTTTTTCCAAGCATGTAGCCCGTGAAGGGTCAACATGCTGGATACATGAAGTGAATCACAGAATCAGGCGTGTATCGGATCGGACTGGAGTTGCGCTGTAAATTGCGTGCCGAAATGCCATCACACAACATCAACTCTCAGGGTTTATTTATCCCACAGAGCGGGGATCAATTTGGTTGGTGTACCACAGCGAGGAGACAAGCATCAGGAGTGGCAAGGATATAGTTGCTACACGGCGGCTACGCCATTCCCTGATGGGGTATTCCTTGTCCAATGATTGTGGGCACAAGTCGCTGGTTCGTTGTGTTCTTCCTTGAGAAGCGAATCTGACGGACGATTTGAAACGTTTTTCTACACTCGATACAAACAAGGAGCATCACTGATTAGCTAATTAGCATACTCTTTTGATTTCAATGCTATAGATATAGCGCCACGTCCTAACACTAGTTTCCTCTGTCTCTGGTGGCAAGCTTTCCCCCAGATAGAATCTACCTAGCTTCGCTCGTTACAACACGGTGCGAACCGCCTGCAACTATGAGCTGCGTACTACAGAGAGGGGTCAAAAGATTCACAGAGTCACAGAAACAAGTAATCATTAGGCAGATCAAGAAAACTCGACGAATTACTTTATTACATAACGATTTCCTTATGATCCCACAAAATGACGCTAGAGTAGGCAGCTTGTTGGCCACCTACCGGACCCAAGCATTAAAATGCCCCATACCTAAGCTGATCTCTGATGGTGATGAGCCCTTTCTAGCTGCCTAAGGCAGAGACTAGCGTCAAGCGGCCCAAGAAATACGCCGTTTGTGCTCAGACATACGCAGTGGCCCCCATAAGACCATCACCGCGAACCAATCACGCGCTGCTCGAGGCTAGCACGGCTCACACTGTCCTACACTGTGGCCTCGCGCCAATTTCTTGGGGGACCTGGAGATGGTCTGTACAGTAATATTACCTTCTGTGCAGCCAAACCCCCTTCAAATCCAATGGGAGGAAAAGCATGCAACACCTTCCTTCTCCTATTCTCCTGCGGAAAAAAAAATCACACAGTGCGAAATCTTGCAGCACGACACACCGCGTCTACCTCCTCTCCACCACCAGAAGCAATCTAAGCCCGGCCCATTATCCACGAAGCGACCACCTCAAGTCTCCACGGTCCCAAGCAAGCCTGGGAACCCCATCTCCGCTGCTCGCAGCATAGACAAAGCCACCAGCTTCTACCACCAAGTCGCGTGGAACCGACCGTTGCATCTGATCTTCGAACCTCGCATCTACGATCCGCAGCCGGTATTCGACGTCCTGCTTTGGCTTTGAGGAACTGCGCCCGCCTCCTACTGCCTACGGTACCTCTGCGCCGCCAGAAGTCACCAGGCACACTGTACTGCTGCCACCCAGCCCCCAGCGACCACCTCGACTTTTGCAGCTTCATCGCACTTGTGCCTCGCTGGCGACGACCATTTCGATCCGCATCGAGCCTTCATCGACAACTTTCCTATTCGCGTTGAACTCGCTTGTCTTTGCTGCTGCTTACGATTTTTTTGGTCCCAACTCGCGCTCACCACGCTTCGCGCGTCGCCAAGAATAGCCACTTTTCGTCGCGGTTGGACAGCGCACTTCCTCCGCGGTTCGGTGCATCTCAGCCAACCTTTCGTCGATCCCCGAAAAGCCCACGTTCGGCCAGCCTATCCAGTGCTGTACCGTAGTGGCAAGTCTCGGCGGCCGAGTCGGCTCTTTCCTTTCTCTTGATACCCTCGCCGACGATTTCCATCCTCGTCGACGCTGCTTCTCCTCACAACATGGCCATGAATCCCAACGCGGCCATGGCAAATATGAACCCGATGGGTGGCCCAGTCGGAAGCGCGCCTATGCCTATGATGAACAACGGCGCTCTCAACCCTCAAGCCGTCGCTGCTGCCGCTAGACAGCAGCAGCTTAACGATAACCAGCGTGTTGTCCTAAACACCTACATTTACGAATACTTCCTACGATATGAGATGTTTGACTGTGCGCGCGCTCTTCTCAGCAGCGACCAGCCTGTTAATGTCAAGGATGGCAAGAATGGCAACGCCATGAACGGTGCCGGTGACGATGCCATGGACGCCGATACCAAGGATGGCATCGAATCCAAGACTCCCGATGACCTGCCCGCCCCCAAATTGCCTATGCCGGCGTCCGATACATCTTTTCTATACGAATGGTTTTGTCTGTTTTGGGATATCTACAATGCGCAGCGTGCCAAGGGCAACAACAACGGGAACATTAACCAATATGTCATGCACACTCAGGTATGCTATTCACACAGTCTATGTCCACTTGAGTCACACAATCCTTGATGCTGACTATGAGAAAGGAAATGCTTCGAATGCGACCCGATATGCAGCAGGCCTACCAAGCCCAGATGGCTCGCGGCATGCAAGGCGGCATGGCCGGAATGAAGCAGGGCAACCTAGCGCGCACTGCAATGGCTAACAACCAAAAGTAAGTCATCGCGGTCGTAGACAAGATATCAACTCATATTCGATAGTCCGCAAATGATGCTTGCCAAGCAGAATCCCATGCAGCGAGACCCGTCTCATATGAACGCAAATCAGGACCGACCGTCCTCCCCCGCTGCTGGCGGCGATAATGCCCCTTCACCTTCCGCCAAGCGTCAACGCACCGACGGTGGTAGGTAGCCTAGTACTCAAATGTCCAATCACGCCGCTCACAAGTCCTCATAGGCCCAGGAATGAACCCTCAACAGATGATGAATGCGGCAGGAGCTCAAACGATACACCAGATGCTAACGGCCAGCGGCATCAATCCCAATACTCTTACTCCGCAGCAAATGAGTCAACTTGCCAACACGCCCCCGCACGCCCAACAAAAATCGATTTCGGCCTACATGGCGAACATGCAATCGCATCACGGAAAGCAGCTTGGAACCCAGCCAGGCATGCCTAATGTGCCTAACCCTCAGAACCAAGGCTCCCCTATGATTCAGCATGCCCCAGATGGAACAGCATTGAACAATTTTTACAACGCGCCTGAAATCGGTGGCAGTATGCGTCCGGGCCCACCAGGTGCCACAGCTGCGCAGGGCACTGGCAGCAACCATGCGCTTCAGGACTACCAAATGCAGCTGATGCTTCTAGAACAACAGAACAAGAAGAGGCTCATGATGGCTCGCCAGGAGCAGGATAGCATGGGTGGCACCGTACGGGAGGGACCCCCCGGGCCGGGACCTAACGGCCAGTTTTCCGATACCTCACCACAGGCTATGCGAAGTGGAGTCTCACCAAACCCTGGTGACCAGATGAAGCGAGGCACTCCGCAAATGAACAATTCTGGGATCCCGTCTCCCGTCCCTGAAGGTGGCCAGTCGAGAGACTCGCCTAATCCTATGAACTTCATGAGCAACCAAGTTGACCCCAGCATGGCACCGCACTTTTTCAAGAATATGGACCCCAATATGCCTCAAGCTCAGATCAATGGCATGCGTCCGCCGAGCTCGCACCCCAATCAACCTTTCAATCCGCAGCAGATGATGGCAGCCAGGGCACAACAGGGACAAGGCAACCCGCAGCAATGGCAGCCTGGTCCTAATGGGCAAATGGTTGGCCAGGGCATGGCCCAGAACCCTCAAGCCCAGGGCACACCTCAACAGCGTGCCATGCCGCCCCCTTCTGCTCCTGCCGGAGCCGGGCCCAACAACAGGACAACCGCTTCGCCACAGCAGTCAGCAGCGGCGCCGCCGACACCGAACCAAAGCACCAAGAACGCTCCCAAGAAGAAGGAAACGAAGGCTGCCAAGGACAAGGTAAGACTCTCGAGCGAAATCTTTGACATGAATCGGGCTAACAATCTTAAGCGTGCTGCTGCTCAGAAGAATAAGGCGGCGGCTGCTAGCGCCGCGGGTGCCACCCCTGCGGCAGATGGTACTGGTGATGGCGATTCCGCCGCTCCCGCTACGCCAATGACACCTTCTTTTAACAAGAATGCGGCACCTACACAGGGTAGTGCTGTCCCGGCCACAACAGCACCAGCTGCCAGTGCTCCCGCTGTGGCTGCCCCTACACAATCGCAAGGCGATCTCGGGCAAAATGGTCTGGGCGGCGCAGAAAACTATGGCATGGTAAGGACAACTGCAACGATAACCGTTGATTCAGCTACTAATAGTCCGCAGGTCGACTTTCCTGGCATGGAATTCACTAATCCCCTCAACTCGAGTGATGTCCTCAACGACTTTGACTTTGATTCGTTCCTACATGACAACGACGGCAATGCTGAAGCGTTTGACTTCAACGGCACATTCTCTGGAATGGAAGGTAACGAGATTGGTGCCGAATGATGAGCTGAGATGACCCAGACCGAATGTCCACTCACTGACTAGGCCCTTGGTTATCAATTTTCCCCGCATGCTTTCCCCCCCAAAGTCTTCTTTTTGTTTCGCTATTTTTGCCTGTTTCCATTACGTTTGGGTCAGACTTAATAGGGCATCATGTTTTCATAACGGCGTTTCTATGGATCTAAATCATGGTCATGCGGCGATTGGGTCTGGCGGGATTTCCTTGTGCAATTTTCCGCGTAACGAAGACTCAAGCTGGTAAAAGAGTTGTTGGTATTTATCTTTGCGGTCTAACCTGTACTTCTCTTCTTATTACTGTCTCTTTAACATTTTTTCGTCGTTGCAACCTCTGTCATTTCTGTATTGAGTTGGTGTCGTTTCCCTACGGATGATTGATTGAGTTTGATGGAGCACGCTCACCTCTTGGTCAACAAGAGGATGCTGAGAGATTGCGGGTCGTCATTTTTCTAGACTATTTGAAATTATCTGAGCCGTTTGCCGTTGTCAAAAGTCGTATATAGATAGCTAGCTAGCTAGTTACTCTGGCGTTTCATCTTGTTTGCTTTTATGTAGGGGCCAAACCGCCATCCCCGAGTCTGTTGCCCAGCTGGATAATAGTGTTTTCATAAACGCGAGCGGCCTCGAGACGAACACTAGCAAGCTCGTTGTCGCTGTCGTCTTCCTCATCAATATCAATTTCTTCGTCGTCGTCGTCATCATCATCTTCGCTGTCCTCAACGGACCCGTCGCTGGTTTTATTGCTTATCATTTCTACAATGAGGACCCGCGTCTGCTCGACCAAGCTGCGGCAGCGTACCATGTCTGTGGTAGTCATGCCGCCCCGCAGTCCATTCTCGAAACCCGGAAGAACTTCTTGCGTGGCAATGTCGTGCCCGCATAGCAGACTGGCGAAGCAATGATCTATTTTGCTGAGAAGTTGGAACGTGGCCGTGGGCACCAGTGGAAATGAGCGCACGTATTGGGTAAAGTCGCCGCTCACTTTGAGCAGAAACGGTATTTGCAAAAATGCTAAGGCTGTAAGCTTCCGGTCATGGCCTCTTGCTTTAAGACAGAGCTGCTTGACTTACGAGTTCCAGTACGCCATAGTGTGTCAACTACGTCCTCGAGGTTCTTTGCGATTTCGGTGAAATCCGTGTAGCCGACCACGGTGTTATCGGGGTCCGGGCCGCTGAATTTCTTGACATAGCGGCGCGATATGTTCAAAAGTTCGTCTTCGACGCTGCGCCGCACCTGGTCTCCTTTGCTGCCGCTTGGGTTCAGTGGTTTCTGCCGGGGGTGCGGCAGCGAAACCACGGGTCGCGATGACGCTGTCGAGGGTGTGGGGGTGAGCAGGCCGGTAGGAGGAATAAAGCCTCCAGGTTGGGGCGCAAATTCGCCTTCCATTTGCAGAGATTATGGGAGGAGGATTCTGAAGATTTTGGGATATTATCAAGTTATACTTGGCCGGAATTTATAGCAAGAAATGACGGATGAATGAAAGATGTACAAGTTAGTGTTAGTGATGCGGTTCGTACAGTGAGACCCAGTGGCCGAGCCAGCGCCCCAATCAAACGCCACAATTCACCCTTTTATATGTGGAGCTGGTGACGGCGAAACTTGAGCGTATCAATCTTTGGTTACCTCTACTTTTTCCATCTCCAGCCATTGCTCGCCGCATTCATCACCGCCACTTCCAGTCGCACAAACGCAAACTATCCTTCACAATGGCCCCCAAGAGAGTTCTCGTCGAGAGGCAGGGCCGCCGCGCCGCCGCGCCCAAGGGCTACATTGCCTCGACCTACGACACCCTGACCTCTCCCGAAAACGCCTCCGTCGTCCGCAGCATTGCCGTCTTTGGCGTAAGTCGCTTATCTGATGATTTCTCCTGTGTCTTGTTTGGACGCAGACGGAACTTTTGCTTCTAGCGCATGGTGACCTTCACTGACAATATACAGGCTGCTGTCGCTATCCTCTCAAGCTCCTTTAGCGAATATCTTTTGCCTCCGTAGGGCTATCTCATCGATTTAAACTCATCTGGCTATCACTAACAAATTTTTCTGCTGCAGGCAGTAATCATATTTTGCAATACTCATGATTACGGAAGAACAGACGGGGTCAGCAATGGGCCGCGAGAAACTCGGATTGACGAATAAAGCAGCCGTTACCGTTGTACAATGATCAGCGCATCGCCGCTCGCTTGACGTCAAACGCTGTACGATAAGAAAAGGAGAAACATTGGATGCTGTATAATATTTGTCGGTTTTGTCGGGTATTTTCGGACGGAGTCGAGGCTGAAGACTGGGTGTTGGCTTCATGAGCATAGCTACTACGGATGTGAATAGACGCACTCTACTTGCACACCCTGAAACAGTTGTAAGATTGGTTCGGCGCTAAATTGTGTGCACCTCAAATCAATGATACGGAGTATCAGTGGCAGGTGGCTGCAAGGTACCGGTATCTGATGCAAGGGCAGTTGCAAACCTCATGCGGCTCTTGCCCTCCCTAGCGTCATCTCAAAACAGATCTCGGGACACGGCCTTTGTAGCAACACATCTTACCTACGCTTTATTTTCGTCTGCATTGAACCGATTCTTTTACTCGTGCATTTCCCTATTGTTTTCGTCTAACCCAGCAAACCCATATTCCGGTTTTACCAGCATCGTCTAACTATACAACACCAATAAATGCCCGCGTCGAATGATGGCTACCCTTGCAACAAGTGGCAATCCACGACCCCCCGGTGCGCAGATGGCCTATAGCGTCGGCGTCAGCACGATGCCACGGCGCGGCCTGGCGGACCTCGTGTCGAAATTCGAGATGCTTGACAAGGCGAATGATTCTCTTCGCAGGAATCCCAGCGTTCCGCGTCAGCCAATAGGCTTGACGACCAGCAAGACTATGTCATCCCTGGCTGCACTGCAAAACAATCGACGACATCACGAGAACAGTCCCCTGAGAAGAGATGACAACTCTGATCTTCCTCTTACATCGTCACCTGTGGCAGCTACCCCAAGGCGAACCGACACCCTGCCAATGAAACCAGATGCCACTCTGTCCAACGAAACAACTCATAAAGGCCGCCTTTCAGCAACTATAGCAGAAAAGAGAAGGCTTTTCGAGGCTGAGGTACCGTTTTTGAAGGAGCCTTCAGGTGCGCGTGTTATTCAAGGTCGTATGCTCTGTGCCTAGCTAATCCCTGTCGAATTTAAGGTTCACGGATGCCAAACACAAAATCACCTAAGACGGCAACTGCGATGTTACTGCAAGAGGGAAATTCAGACAAGAAGCTTTCTTTGTCACACTCTTGTGGAACTATATACACAGTCCCGAAGACAGGTATGTGATCAGTCATGGCAAAGGGGTAGAGCTGACAGATGGACGATGAAGCTCCGAATAGTCCTACAAAACCGAATTTTTGTGTTTCCTCATTGCAGCACTCTCACTCGCAGCATCATGACAAGACACAAAACCCCTCTATTCATTCTGTCCCGGCCTCGAGCTTCGTGTTGAGGGTTCATCGCGACGCCGATGCGCACAACTCCATGCGGGACAACGAAACACGACGGTTTCCCAGAGTTGATGTGTCTCGGCAATCACCTTTGAGAGCATCCCAGGTTTCTTCAACCGGGTCACCATTGAAATCACCCTGCAAGCCGGAAATAAAGACCGTCGGCACAGGGTCTAGAGACACGTCTCCTTTTTCTTCCCCCAGAAAGTCAAAAGCCCGTCCCCCTTCATCGGGTCCGCCACTTGCCTCGCCTGTGGAGATGAAGAGGCATTCAGCAAGCAGCATCACACCAAATGCCTCGGTAGAATCGGTCAACTCTATAATCATTGGGAAGAGGGGTCGGTCCGTCCCGCAACTCGCAAAGAACTGGTCGCCGCAGCGCATTGTAACGCCACAGAAACCGACAATGCCACAAAATACATCCCCGGTAGAGCAGGCCGAGGGTCATGGTACATTTGTGAAGTCCAAGAAATCTAACATTTTTCGAGACGCACTTGGATTCTTTGAATCCATGAGCCACAAACGTCCTTCGCTCCCAGTCGCTGCTCGCGAGGCAGCCAAAAGACCATCAGACGACGGTCGCTCAATTACAAAGCCGCCAAGCAAAAGAGAAAAGGTAAAGGGCTCTTTGCGGCAACTTTCTTCGTCTTGGAGATCTAAGCGGGTATCGGCCGTAGGAGAACAGGAGGCACTCTTGGAATATCCAGCCATGTGGAAACTTGGCTCCATCGAGGCTGCACCACGCAAAAGACTGCACGCAGAATGGTGTGATGTTTCGGCAGATCACAGACGGCCATTAGGAACCTTAAAGGCTGGCGAAATCAGCTTGCTTGACCCGTATTTATCTAGCCACGCAAAATCACGTCGCGGTGAGGAGGATTCGCATCGTCACATTGACATTCTTCTGCAGCAATCATCTTTGCATGGCAACTTCTATGGCACTACGGAATCAGACTACAGTGAGATTAATGGAGAGCCAGACTGCTCACCTTCACCTGTGCAGGAGTCTCCAGAATCATCGAAGCCTCGAAGCCGCTCATCACGACGCTGGTTTTCGCGCAGCTCGGGGGCCTTGGTATCGCAAGCGCACTGTCGACTGGAGCAGCCTAGGCCAGTACATGGCATGGAAATGAAGAGACTGATGAGTCTGTGCAAAATCCAGGGAACAGTCAAAAGGCGCGGGCATAGCGAGTAACGGTGTACTAACCGTTAGGTGCAGCTTGGTATGGTGAGCCGGAAATTCAGTATCACTTGGGCGAAGAACAGAAATTGGGAATCATGAACTTTGGCATTGCTTTCCTGTAGAAATCCCGGCAACGAAATACAATTGAACCTTTGTTTCATTAGCCATGCAACTATGGTACGCAGAACATGCTCCTCTGGTGCGTCTTTAACTGCACTATCCTTGTGATCCAAAGCAAAATAAATTAAGCAGTGTAGGCAAGCAAGTAAAAGCAACTATGCAAAGCCGTCTCTTTGCATTCTCTTTGGCCGAGCTGTCGATGGCGAGAAATGGGAGGACCCACGAAAGGCATCGATTCTGCTAAGCTCGAGGTCGATGGGGTCCAGGGGCTCAGGCCGATCCACGAGGGGCAGCTCCGGCCGGGAGCCGGCCGAAATTTGCGGAGTGATGGGCGTGCCGCTGGTGGAGAAGGTGATGCTCGAGGGGGCTTTGTTGGCCGGGTGGCCCTGCCGAGAGGCGCTGCCAAAGGCGCCGCTGCGTGTGCGAGCCTGCTGCTGCTGCTCGTGGAAGAGATGGCCGGCCACGTAGCCCTGGGAGCCCTGGCCGGAGATGCGCTGGGCGGCGAGAGTGCCGAGGGGTAGGATAATGATGACAGAGGTGAGAGTGACGGAGCCGGATTCAAAGTTTGTAAACTTGGCCCACTCGAGCCCAGCAAAGATGGCTAGTATGGTGTGTTAGTGACGTTGCTTCGCCCGAGTCGGATACACACGAGTATATGTATGTATCGTTTCTCTTCTTATTCGAAAGTTCAGAGGGCTCACTTACATGGTATGATCATCAGGGTGCCGTTGGTCATGACGAGGACTTCCATGGGGTTGACGACGCTGATGGACGGGAGGATGCCACGATTGGCGACGAGGTGGCAGACTAGCTTGACGTTGAAGACGGCGCAGAACCAAAAGATGGAGACGGCGCCCATGACGGCGGACCACTGAATGGCCCAGAGGAAGTGCTCGGGGGGCACAACAGTGACGATGGCGTGGTTCTGGACAATGGTGTAGGCGAGGCGGGTGCCGATAGTCAGGAGGACGATGACGGCGGAGCAGGCGCAAGCGGCGGCCTTTGCGGCGCGGGGCCAAAAGGCGACCATGGTCCAGGCCTGGTTGACGAGGGCGGCCTCGACGACGACGACGAGGGGGAAAGCGAGGGTGTTGGCGGCGAGGCTCGCGTCCCAGTAGCGGCGGGGGACGGCGGAGAAGTCGCCGGCCCAGACCTGGTAAAAGTGGCTGATGGGGGAGACAAAGTAGGCAAAGAGGAGGCCGGAGCGGACGGCGCAGAGAAGTAGGCCGACGAGGTGCAGGGCCGAGGCCGGGCGGCGAGCGAGCTTGGCGGTGGGGGTGAGGGCGACGACGACGACGAGCATGACGAGGCAGGCGCCGAGCTGGGCGCCGTAGTTCATGGTGGTGCAGAGGGACTCATCGTAGTAGGCGTTGAGTACGGGCATGGGCACCGAGGCGGTGGTGATGTGGTCGGCGAGGAAGAAGGTGACGTTGCCGGCGAACCGGTCAAAGGTCGGGTCTGGGGTGGGTGACGAGGGAGCGGAAGAGCCGTCCATGGTTGACGGAGAGTGTATATTTGCTTTAGATGATTCTTCTGGGTAGAGACTGATCAAGTACGGGCGTTGATTGGAGACTTGATTCGAAGCTATCGCAACAGCGCCAAAAGATGAAGCAGACCAGCTGCAGAGAACGAGTTCGCGTGTAAGTCGGGAGCAGATCAAGCAGATGTAAATGATGCAGTTCAGCGGATGCAAAGAGAGCAACAGAACTCGAGAATATTCGAGATGAAGAGAGACGAGATGGAGAAACGCGGAAAAGTATTAGAGCGATGGTCATCTTCTTCAACACAAAGAAGGGCCGTCCATTTCGCTATATACCCTCCCCCGTGATAAGCGAGACGGAGTGCCGAGACATGGCGTTGACTCCCCTCCTGAAAAAGAAGAATGCGTAAAGAAGAGGTCAAGGGAGGGGAAAAAGTCACATTGAATGCTCTCTGATTGAAAAGGGAGAGTGAGAGTGAGAAGGAGCGGCGACGAGGTCAAACGGAGATGACTGCGGCTGGTGCATGATGCCGTTTCCAGTGTCCGTCGATCCCAAAATTGCCAAGATGAGCTAAATCGACCGGCATTCAAACTGTCATCTTGTGTGTGTGTGGAGAGAGAGTGAGTGAGAAAGAGAGGATGAAGGGTGTATGTGACGCGGCAGGTGAGACTTGACTCCAGAAGTTCCCGTCCCCCGGGGCTTTTGGTATTGTTCCTGTGGGGACCCCGGACGCCGGCCTTAGTATTGTTCTTCTGGGGCATCTGAATCAAACTTCGTCAGCTAACGTCCCGGCCTGGGGACCCGCGCTGCAAACCCCGAGCCTACTGCAAGGAATCGAAGAAAAAAGGCCGTGCTTTCGCCTTCTTTTTTAGTCATTTTCAGGTTGTAAAGATAATACAAGGACTGTGGTGGGACGTTGGGGGCTAGTTCCGGAGCCCAGATCGTGGCGACGGGCCTTGCCGTCTCGGCACATCTGTGCTTGCTGGAACATTTCTCTAGCGCATGATTATTGCCAGTCTATTTTCGAATATTTCGATTCAGAGTCCTGTAGTCTTTGAGCTCATGTCTCGTGGTGTGTTGTGAACAGGGTCGGGACACGGCCGTGATGCTGCAGGGTCTAGCTCAACTCGCATATTCAACCATGCTCTTGGAGGGGCTTGTAGGATGCATGACATTATCAGACATTGGCTCAGCCTTCTTCGTCTAATTGCGTACTCCCGTTTCCCAATGCCTCGTAGTCGTAGACTGGGGAGGCACTTTACTGGTGGGGGGTTTCTTCACGGCAACATTCCGTTTGACCCCGTCACTTGCCATTATATCCAACCTCTCGTGTGTGATTTGATGGGTATGTATTCCTCACTACATGACATGACGATATCTCTTCTTCTCAGCTCTCCACAGCACCCGCCTCCCCCATGGGTAGCTCTGCAAGCTTTGGTATTATCCTCCAGGGCCCAGACCCATGCCCATGCCCTGCGCAATCTTGCGTGCCAGCGCCTTCTTAAGGTACCACTCGCGCGCCAGCGATCGCGTCGTCTTAGCAAACACGGCCGGCGGGATCTTGCCCCGTTCGACGGCCCTGCCCAGCATGAAGATGGCGTCGCCCAGCGCGCGCTCCTCGGCCACCAGGCTGTACAGCTGGTTCGCCACCACCGTCGGCGCCACCAGCAGCTCGTCAATGTCGGGCTTGGCGTGGTTGGCCGAGCCCTCAATCACGCCGTCGGCCTTGCGCAGTGCCTCGTGCAGGATGTTGGTGTTGGACGAGATCACGCTCGACAGCTGCGTGAGCTGGCCCAGCTCTGACTGGAGGCCGTTCATGGCTTGCACCATGGCCGCGCGCTGGGCTTGTAGACCAGCCATGGAGGATTCGTTTTGCTGACGGCTCTGCTGTCGCATGTATGCTAGAGTTTGCGCCAGTTGCCTCAACAGCTGGTCCTTTTCCGGGTTGGGGGGGATGGGTGGCGCCTTGACCGTAGAGGGCGGAGGGATGTCGAGCGTCAGTGGGTCGTCCAGGAGCAGATCCTGCGGTGGTGGCTGCGCCTGCGCTCGAGTTTGTTCAGGGGGTATAGAGTGTGTTTGAGTATGATGAGTTTGGCCCCACGATCCTGGCGGCGGTGGTTGTTGCTGCCAATTGCCTTGACTATATGTTGGCAACGCTGAGCTAGCATTAGGATGTACTTGGCGCGGGGCAGCATGGGGCGCAGGATGCACTGAAGAGCCTGTAACATGTGCCCCGTAGCTCGAGATTCCTTGGGCATTTCTCAGCTCGGGCTGATGTGCTTGAGGCGGCAACGGAGGCGCCGAGTCATATCGCGAGGGCTGTCGCTGCGAGGCTGGGGGAGATGTTGGGGGCAGTGGCGGTAGCGGGGGACCCGAAGATGATCTGGAGTCTTGTGGAGATTTTGGCGGGAGAGGCGGGCGTGTCTGCTCGGATGCTGACGGTTGTATAGGTCGCGCTGCCATCTCGACAGGCAATGGAGGGACCGGCGGGGGAGTCTCGTGGTGTCGTTGCGGCTGCGCTGCTGGCCGCTGCTGGCGCGCAACGACGGGGGGCTCTTTAGCGAATACATCGGCAAGTATCGCGAGAAAATCCTGTAGAGTCGATTTCTGATCCATGTTTAGCCGTCGACCTTTAGTTTGCGCGACACTGCATAGCACGTACATCCCAAAACTGCTGCCACCCAACAAGGTAGGGGTGGTAGACTTGGCCTTGCTGGTCGACGTGTTGACCAGGCCGTATCACCATTGCCTCGGTCGGCGTGACATATATTATCGGCGGTTCTCGTGGGTATCTGTGCGGTATCCATATCGAAAGCGGGAATCGGTACGTGTTGCCTCGAAAGTTGACGGGCAGCGTGCCAGAGAGATGCACCAGCAGCGCGCTGGTGCCATCAGGGGAAGCTGCGCTGTCAGACTAGACTCTCCTCTGTCGTATGTTAGGAGCAGATACGTACTATATACATCGGTGCGTGGCGAGAGGGTAGGGTAGCGGCTGAGCACGCGAGCGATGCCGTCGTAACAGCGATTGACGTCTTGGTATTCCTGTGTACGTTAGCGGCCGCGCAGAGCAAATGGCAGAGAGTTTGGGGACTTGCACTTGTTAGAACGCTGTAGAGCCAGTTGAGAATATGCTGTTGGACCGTCATTCTGGCCGTTCAGGGTTGTTGACCCGAGGCCATGTGCATGCGCGCGGTGTTGCGTAAGTTGGGAGGGGCGGCTTCAAGTCGAGACGAGAAGACTGAGCTCCACCCCCAGCTCAAGCTTGGCATCATGACGCTGGCGCGCCACAAAGGGCCAGTTGCCTCAACTGCGGTGCGAACTAATCATGAAGTGATGAATTTTTATGTTTTTGTTTGTGATCAAATTGACATTTTGGACAAGATTTTGACATTTCGAGTGGGTGTTAATGCGGCTTTCGGAAACTTACTGATGAGTTATCTCAAAAGTGGTGATGGAACCCCTCTTCCTCGAGTATATTTAATGCGTGAGGTTCCAGGTCAAATGAAATCAGGTCAATCATGGCAGCCATATTCGCAAACTTCGATTCTCTCCACAGCGATTTTTGTCCCTAATTCAGTGCGGTATCTGAGGAATTGCTGCTCTGAACCAGCCAGTCAGCCAGCCATAGGGCACGTGAGATCTGACGGGTACTCTGGGTATATATTTCAACATAGACTGTTGAAAAACACATTTGATAAACATATAATGAGGGTACTACATATAGACAGTAATCTGATTCTAGAGATATTCAAATGTAAGGGGGGTCGATACGGAAGGAAGAACCCTTTGGTACCCATACCAACTGTTGATGAGTATCGAAGTCGTCTCCCCGAGCCAACAAAGAACACTAAACGCCTAAAGCGTTCGTCAGGATTCATGATGAACCGAGCGCATTATCTAGATTGTCATTCTAGAGTTACTTACCAAGCACCTGAAATGATTGCAGTTGGCGGCAGACGCCGGACACATGCTAGAGTGCCAACATTTTGTGTTGCAAACAAAAGCTCGCGCATTACGGAGCATGCTGTTAATAGATAGGAGATTCCTGTACTATAACTTGCGCCATTCACTTCACGGTGCATTAGCTCGGTTCTCATATATTCCAGTAAGCAGAAACTCAGGCCAGTTCATTTCCTAACCCTTCCATCCTCGCCCAGTCCTCGTTTCTCATACCTTGGCTTTCCAGGAGAGAAGCTTGAGTTTGTTCTTCCCTCATCTCTCTCAACATCAGCGAGTTGCAGCCCTTATTGCCTTTACTCTCCAGTGAGACAAAGGTCGAACTTACCATTTCTTCCAGTATGTCTACGAAATCAAGTTCTCTTGCCTTGGCCCTCGGCCGGCACTACTCAAACACCTTTCCCGTTGTGTTACTTCTAACAACTTCAAACATAGATTACGCTGAAACTCATCATTCTTCGCGATGTCGAACGAGTTTCACGACCCGCCAGTTGATTTCAAGGGTCTCAGCCTGCGCGTCCAAGAACAGATTCGGCGCAAGTTTCTTCCACTGTGCACCGAGGATGAAAAGCAGCAGGTTCAAACAACTTTGATGCCAATGGTCTATTTTGCACCGTCTACTGTGTCAAACCCAAGCCAGCACGTTCTCGTCAGCGCCAAAATCCCGGACCAGTGTCCTGAGCTGCTTCGCTGGGCCGTGGCATGCTTTATATACGGCATGGATAAGATTGAAGCGGCAAAAAAGAATGGCGAGTACGTGAGAGCAAACCGAGAGCAGTTCACAAGGTTTCAGATCGGCAGAGGTCCCTGCGTCCCGCTACCGAAGCCGCCGCCGCGTTCAAGAAAGACGGGCCAGAAACGCAGAGCGTCTCAAACCCTACCCGGAGATGCCGAAGATGACGATGACGGCCAACGGCGCGTCAAGTCCAAGACTTTCCTGACGCAGTCCAACAGTCTCGATAGCGAGACCAAGAAGAAAGTGCGCGAAGCCGCCAACGAAAGTAGGCTGATGGAGCTCAAGAACGCCGATGGCAGCCGCGAGGACGACTTGATTAATCGGGAGGCCAACCTGATGCAACGCGAAGCTGACCTTGAAAGAAACGAGTTGGAGCTGACTTATCGCAAAAGCGCTTTCGATAGCCGTGAGGCTGCCTTGGATAGTCGCGAGGCCAGTGTGGTACAACGCGAAGCCGATCTCGAACGCACACTCGGTACTCGCCAGACTGCCAGCGATAGCCGCTCTACCGATTTGGATCACAGCGAAACTGCTATAAATCATCAGTCAGAGGCACTGAAGGCCAAAGAGGCCGACTTGGACAGTCGTGTTAAAGTTCTGGACTTGAGATCCATCGAGCTTCTCAATCTCGAAGTCGCCATGGACATTAGAGCCACTGAGTTGAACAACCGTGAGACGGCTCTAAATACTAGAGAAAGTGAGCTAAACAACCGTGAGGTTGTCTTAGAGACGAGAAACACCGAGCTAAACATTCTTGAAGCCGCCGTTGACACCAGAAACACTGAGCTGAACAACCGTGAGGCCGCCCTGGAGACGAGAAACACCGAGCTAAACATTC
>JAPFUP010000510.1:0-15493 GCA_030780425.1 Beauveria varroae | reverse complement strand
ACACTGAGCTGAACAACCGTGAGGTCGTTCTAGAGACGAGAAACACCGAGATGAACAATCGTGAGACGGTTATGGACATCAGGGATGCCAAACTCAAGAGTCGTGACACTATTCTTCGCAGCTACGAAACCGACCTGGACCACTGTGAAGTTGTCTCTAACAGTCTCCCGGCCGACCTGACCAGTTGCGAGGCCTCCCTGGAGAGCTGCGATACTGAGGCTTACCTAGGTAAGCAAGAGAGCGATGCTGATGATAGCATGGCCACATCGGCTATCGGAGCGTCGCAGCCTGACAACGCGCTCAAACGGGAGAAGGACGAGAACAGCGCCACACCTCCGGCTCAGACCGCCCCTCGCTTCGACAAAAAGTACATTGAGGAATACCAAAAGTGCTATAACCGAGCGACCCTGGACATTATGCTCCTCCGCGGCCTGGGTGACGCCGAAAGGAGAAATATTCAGGATGAACAGTTTCGCGATGCACTGATGGAGGAATTTAAGCAGAGAACGGAAAGTCTCGCCGATGCTACTAATAGTGCGTTGAGGATCTTTGATTACTTGTCTCGGAGCTAAGAAACAAGCGCTCATTTACTGTGCTGATTTGGAGCTGCAGACTGATATGAATATGACGCGTTGCTGAAAGCGTCTGGTGCTTGTTTCCGTGATCTCACTATCGAGTAGCTACTTTGATATTGCTGATAAATAGCTATAATAAAAATCCCCTTTACAAAAAAAATGTGTGAAGTAGAGAGGGGGGGATGAAAAGAATAATCAGAGAAGGAGCGTGTGTGTGTTAGTGGTAAGCGGCGCATACCTACGCCCGAGGAGGGTGTTTCCTGACATGCCATCGACATGTTCTTTCCAATGAGGCAGCGTGCCTCAGGCACTGCGGCCTTCTACAAAAGCCACGCGGCCTCTGCTGAATGGCCGGATAGAACATCATCATCAGCAATTATCAGAACAAACGATATTTGTGTCAATTGACGCCCCAAACCAACCCTCTCAACCGACAATCACACTTTTTGACGCATTTCCAACATTTCTAGCATCCTATCCGAATCCATTACAACATGCTTATAGAATATTTCATCTTCGACAACATGTCAGAGGGCATGCCAGAAAACACCCCTCTCCCGCGTAAGGTACTTGATTCGCTTGCTCTGCCCTGCCCGTTTGTCCACTGCTGACGGTGATAGGAACTCGACGCCTGAACCAACACGAACCCCCCCCAAAAGAAAAAAAAATAAAAAAAAAAAGACCACGGATAACACGTCCCGAGTTTACGCCATTTCGATGATTTTGGTGGCCCTGCTGGCCTTCTGCGGCCGTGGGCCACTGTCTTGGCTGCGGTCATGGCAGTGGGCGGCGGGCGGCGGCGACGACGGACGTCGAGCTTGGCATTCTCGCCGCCCCCCTCACGCCCCCGGCAGCACCAGCAACAGCAGCAACGACAACAGCAGCAACGACAACAGCAGCAACGACAACAGCAGCAACGACAACAGCAGCAACGACAACAGCAGCAACGACAACAGCAGCAACAACGACAGCAGCAGCAACAGCAGCAGCAACATCAGCAACAGCATAGCAACAGTGACGGCGGCAGCGGCCTAGAAGATCAGGCTCGTGCTATAGCCTCAGGGTCGCGTGTCTGCTCGTCGAGCAGCACTACTACTAAACGTAGTTATCGGGCATATAGTAAAGGGCAAGTCCAAGGGGGACATTTTCTACGAAGGCGATGAGGATGCGTTGCAGATGCGCTGCAGGTAATACATACTCAGTAGATAGGCAGCCACGCAGCATAGGCAAGTCGCTAGTCTGAAACAAAAACAGCGATTTAGCCTATTTTGTCATGGCGCATAAGTAGTCTTAGTGGCGCTTTCTATTATCTATCCTAGTGCAAGACAACCAACACTTGACTTCTAATATAAAAGCTCTGCTGTGGACTCGAAACGCGAAGGATTGGAAACTTGGTGCTTTTTAAAGTGCTCAGAGGCATTTTACATAGCAGTATGCGCTTTCACACCAGTGCATCTTGTGCAACACCCTCGTGACTCTTATATCCGCGCCGATCTTGCCGAAGGGCTTGGCCGAACGCCACAGCCAAGCTGCCAATCAATCTACGCCAAGTCAGACAGTCTCGAACAAGACGGGAATAAGAATACCCGCACAACTATTAACCGCTGCTCACAAATCTTTGTTGCCTCACTTGCCTCACTGCAATGAATGCAGCGCCTGGTCAGCCACCTCAGCCCGGCCGTCTGGTGCCTTTATTAAGTCTCACTCGGACAATGTAACATTGCCGTAAACACCGAGGTAAGGTAGCCATTAACAATGCACACGTTGACAGGCCTCCTCACCCCCGCATTGCTGCCCACTACACTAAAATCCAGACGAAAGAAAAGTTCCCTGCAATTACTTCCAAACGAAGCAAGGCAAGCCGCCCGTTGCAGGGGTCATTTTCTGGAGTAGAATATCGTCTTTACGCCTCGAGCTGTCGCAATTCGGCGCTCCAAAGCCTTGCTCAACAATGTCCAATGATGAAGAGGGAAAACTCAATTATTAATTAGAAAAAAACAGAGCTATCGTGCCTGGTCCACTCCCGGGCCGAAGATGGCTTTTTTTTGGTGCTGACCCTACGATTGCGTGATGGCTGGCATCCACAACTCGAAAGCTTGCCCGTCACTACGACAGGGCGGCTTTGATTTACTTATTAGCTTAGCTTCGGACTAGTTTTGCACTTTGCACCTTCAGACTGGTCACTGACGTTCCCGTGGCTTGTTTCTATTATGCCAAACTTGTCGAGATAAATACTGGTGGTGCCCGACGTGCCGCGGTCTCACTCTCTTCCCGCAACCACCCCCATATCTCAAGCAGGTATACCCCTGCCTCCATTATCGCGGACATGGCTCAGACGTCTGCTGAAAAACACCCTGATCGCGTCACGGAAAGCGATGCTACGGTCATTGCTGCCGAGGCGGATGCCCCAATCGCCCCGTTACAGCCTGGCTCAGATAAGGAAGACGCCTTCCAGGTCGATCTCGAGTCCAAAGACACGGACAGTGACAAGACTCGACTTAACACAATCACCAATGAGAATGGGCAAGAAGAGAATATTTCAGAGGACGACCCGAGGATCAGCAGTATCCCTAGCTATGTGCGTCGCGTCGTCAACTTGACGGACGACCCAACCGAACCGACGATAACCTTTCGCTACTTTCTTTTGACCATCCTCTTTGTCGCGCCGGGAGCTTTTCTGTCGCAAATGTCGCATTACAGAACCACTTCGGCACCTTACAGTGTAAGAAGAACATTACCAAAACAGAAAACAGATTTATCCGTCAAATGCTGATGGGGAGCAGGTATTCTTTGTCCAAATCGCCTCCAACTATCTCGGAAAATGGCTTGCGCAAGTGCTCCCGACATGGGAGGTCAAGATCCCCTTTACCAAAGAGAGCTTCAGCTTGAATCCCGGCCCTTTCAGTACAAAGGAGCATGTTCTCGTAACAATCTCGGCTGCAAGCGGCGCTACATATAAGTAGGTCATTGCAGGCCTGGCACGCTCCGCCTACCAAAGAAGAACCAGACGAAGTCCTAACCCATCTGTCAGTCTCGGATATACTCCAATCTCAATGTCTGAGTTGTACTTTGGTCAGCCTGTCAATGGAGCAGTTGCCACCTTTTTCATGTTGGCGATTACGTGGACCGGTTACAGCTACGCCGCTCTTGCTAGGCAATTTCTAATCTACGACCCTCAGTATCCTTGGTATGTAAACCGAAACCTTGAATTCAAGTTGTGATACTGACTGCGGTCTGCTCGGCAGGTTTCAAGCGTAGGTTTGCCTTTGCATCAGGATCGCGCTCAACTACTAACAAATGCTAGGCTTTGCCAAACGGCACTGTTCGAGACGCAGAGGAAGCAAAGAGAGCATCCAACACCTCTATCTCGAAAGCAGATGAAGGTATTTTTTCTCGTTCTGATCGGAGTCATTCTTTGGCAGTTTCTTCCAGAGTTTGTCTTTCCCTTTCTAGGATCCCTCGCCTTTTTGTGCTGGGTTGCTCCGCACAACGCTACAGCCAACTTTATCGGCAGTGGCTTCGGCGGCATGGGCTTTCTAAATCTTTCTCTGGACTGGTCCAGCGTATCTGCCAATGGGAGCCTGTTCTTGACCCCGTTCTGGACACAAGTCATTATGTTTGCTGCCTTTGCCGTAAGTTGCTGGGTCATTATTCCGGCCGCAAAATTCGGCAACATTGGTGTCTGGAACCATCAGCTCATGTCTAACCGTGTATTTCAAGGTATGTCTTCTTTTTCTCTGGAGATACCCCTATGGGTCTTTTGTGATTGGAAAATTCCTTGCTGATGCAAACAGAAAACGGCACACGATACCCTCTCGCCAAGTTGCTCACCCCCGAAATCACCCTCAACAGAACAGCTTACGAAGAGTACGGTCAGCTGTACTCGGGACCGCAGTACCTTTGGAACATGTTCTTCGACTACGCCGCATACACCTCGGCGATTGTCTGGATTCTCTTATTCGGCCGTGATCAGATCAAAAGCAGCTGGAACAAGTTCATGGAACGCCGCAGCAAGAAAAACGTGGGCAAGGTCACGGAGCAGTACAATGACCAGATCAACATTTTGCAGCGGCGTTATGACGAGATTCCTCTGTCGTGGTTTGTCGGTCTTTTCCTGGCATCATTCGTCATTATGATTGCTATTCTTGCGACGGGACACTTGTTTGTCCCGATATGGACCTACATCGTCGGCATTTTAACAGGTGCCGTCATTGTGATACCTTTAGCTTGGTTGTACGCGCTCTCAAACTTCCAGCTGCCGATCGGGACAGCCAACGAATTATTCTATGGCCTGATGATCTCGAGTGTGTCTGGAAACAAGAACCCTTGCGGTGCGAGTACTTATGGTGCCATTGCCGGAGACGCATGGTATCGGGCGCAACTTAATCTCCAAGACATGAAAATCGGTACGTGTAACTCGCTGTGATTGATATGTCCACACGCTCTGACAATTTAACTAGGACACTACATGCATTTGCCTGCCAAGACGGTCTTTGCGAGTCAAATCATAGGTACTCTCATCGGGATTCCCATCAATTACGCCACGATTCGCTGGGTTCTCGACACGAAAAGCGATTACATTTCCGGCTTGAAGGAGGATCCTACTCGACAGTGGACTGGTCAAGCTCTGGCCGGCTATCTCTCGAGCGGAGTGCAGTACGTCTTAATTGGTCCCAAGGAGCTCTTCAAACAGGAAATCTATAGGCCAGTGCCCTATGGCTTTCTCGTTGGTGCTATTGCTCCCTTCTTCATCTTTACGCTGCACAAGCTGTTCCCTAGGGCCAAGTTTCATTTATGGAACACGACTATTTTCTTTTCCGGCATGTCGTCTTTTTACGGCAACATTAGCACAGGATACACGTCAAGTTTCATTGGTGGCATCGTCGTCATGTACTGGGCGTTTCGCTACCGGTATAATCTATGGGCTCGGTGGAACTATATTCTGGCAGCGGCCTTTGACGCGGGCTTCAACTTTAACATGCTGCTCGTCTTTTTATGTGATGGCGCAGGCAAGATTATAGTAATGCCGCATTGGTGGGGGAATAACAAGGAGAGTAGCGAAAGGTGCTTTGCTTTAAATAGCTAGTCACGCCGAGTGCTCGAAATACTGAAAGTCGGTAGTCGCATCTTGGCCAATCGATAGAACGAGGTTTGATACAATCTGGTCTTGATGATGGTTAAAAGAAGAAAAGATTATATGCATAAATCATTTCTCTAAGTTCAGACTAATATTGACATCCAAGTACAAATCTCAGTTTCGGTATCTTATCAGAAATGGCTGCTCAACTGCATCTGGTGCGTAAGTCCAAGTGGCCCACACCATTCATACAAGGTGTAGTGACGCAGGCAGCTACATCCCTCCATCATCATCATCACCACCATCACCACCATCATCACCATCATCGTCGCTTCAGAAAAAAAAGTAAACAGGAAACCCTCCTACATCGTCATCAAAAAATCTGTTTCTCCCAACCCTTTGAGCCTCCTGATCAAGCCCATTCCTTGCGGAACTTGGTCTCAAACTCTTCCTTCAGCATTCGGAAAGCCTTGAGCACCTGCAGCAAATTACCATCACCTTCATCTTGCCAAGAATCTCCGTCTGGAGGTAACTCTGTGGGGTTTTCAGAAGCACTATCATCGTTGCTCACATCATCCTCCCAGGAATCGAGTTCGACTTCCTTCTTGCTAGCCGCGGCAGGCTTGCTTTGCCTTGCCGCCGCCCGTGCTGACGATTCTTTCTCGGCCCCATTGGACGAAGCCTCCTCTTCGTCGTCCATCTCGTCGCCGCGCTCCAGCATCACATCACCCGCATCTTGCACATTCATCATGGCGGCGTCGTCCGTGTGGATATCGAGCCGAATGAAATTCTCCAAACTAGTGACAATGGTCGCAAGGATGAGCGAAAAGTCTTTGAGGTGAAACCACACATCGCCGCGCTTGATGTGGTTGTCCCTCACCAGCGCCTTCAGGTCGCCATGCTTGAAGAAGTCGTAAATGTAGGCGTTCCAAGGCTTCCCGCCCGTGTCGGCAGGGTAGATGCGAATGTACGGCACGGCGGACTCTTCCAGAAATACGCCGCTACGGACCGTAGCGCATAGCTCGTGGATCGTATCAAACTTGTCCGTGAAGCCAGAGAGCGCCGCAAAAGGCGAACGGAGCTTTGTGGGCGGCAGATGAGCCACGATGGGCTGCCATTCTTGTTCAGGTTTCTGTTGTGCCTTGACCTCAAATCCTGTAAAAGGGAGCTTCGTGTCTGGGGTGTGTTCTAGGTGCTGCTTGATGAAGGTGCTGACGTATAGGCGGAAGATGTCCAATGTCTCCTGATTGTGCCCTCTCAGAATTGTTTCGGCTTCAGTTGGAAGAGCGGGGAGTGTGATCACTGACGGTGATCGAATGTCTTTGGCAAGGTTTGCGTGGACGCCAAGCGGAAGGCGGCAAAACAAGTGTGACAGCACCAGCACCAGCTCGAGCAGAACAGTCTCCGAGTTCCGATCAATAGCCTCGCAAACTCTATGGAAATACCCTTCCTTCAGCAGAGAGTGGAATGCAAACACGGCATTCTCGGTGAAATACAAATGTCCAATTAAACCTGCAAAGTTGAGAGGGGTGCCGTCTTTGGAAAGGAGTTGCTGTCTTCGAAGATACCCAATCGAAAATCGGAGATGGTGCTGGATCGCCATCTGGTCCGAAGGGCCACCAAGATACAAACGGGACAGGGATAAAATTGACTTGATCGATTTCGTCGCATACTCAGAGTTCTTTGTGTGGTGCAACAGTCCCAACAATCGCACCACCAGAGTTGTGGAGAGGGGAAAGTGGCCGCTGAGGTCAGGCAATTTGGACGACATGATCTCGAGTGCTCGGTTGAGTGGCATCCCAACAAAGACGACATTCCCCAGCAAATCAAAGCCACGTCGGCCTGCGCGTCTAGATGCCTGATGATAGTTGAGTGGCGTAAGAAAGACTGAGTCGCCAAAGAAGACGACTGTCTTGCAAGGCATGTTGATACCGAGGGCGAGAGTTCCAGTGGCGATGACAACTCGTAAATATCCCTTTCGGAAAAGCATCTCAACAATTTGTCGATAGTTCCGATTCATGCCCGCATGGTGCACAGCAATACCTCGCCCAAGAGCTGCAATGAGCTCGGGCTGAATATTGGCTTTGGTGAGACGCTCAATCAGAGGCTTTAGCTCCGAGTTCGAAATCTTCTTTCCATCTGCAAAAGAGAATCGGTCAAGAGGTGCCTCGGGATCGAAACTTTCCCATTTGCTCGTTTCCACACTCGCCTCCCGCATCATGTCAATTTTTGACATTTCCTCGTCGTCTTGTCCGCGTGATTTTCCTGGCCGCTTCTTGCCCTCTGTCTTGTTTTCCTGGATTCGAGACTTCGTCTTTTTCCAGGTCCTATAATCGGCAACCTTCTTTGCCCATTCTGGGCTACATTTCTTCCAGGCTGTCTCGGCTCGCTCCAGTTGCGCAAGCAAAAATGTCGCCGTTGCCTCACAAAAGTCCCGATCATAGCTGAACAGAATTCCCGGAAGGGCTCCACGAGTGTGCAAATCAGTAAGCAGAGGAAGTGCCATTGTGACAAGACGATGTTTCTCGTTGCTGACCGAAAACTTGATTCTGAAATCCCCTTGATTGCTTGCACTCAAAGAAGACGGACCTCTGACGTCCGAGTTAGAAAGACACGAACCTAACTCACTTTGGACGGCCGAGAACGGCGAACTGGCGTCCTGAATCCATTCATGCAGGACCTTCTTTAAAGATTCACCCCATTTCAGTACATCGGATCGCTTAACAATCGTTGGCAAGGATCTCTCCGGGCGCAATTTATCATCGATAGGATAGTCCTCGTTCTGGTGCCTCGACATGCATCGCCACAAGGACAAGCAGTCTCTTGGCTCGATTGTGACATCTTCGATGGTGCCTCGGTTGCTATCGATCTCGGTTAGTCTATCTCATATATATAATCGAGCGATTGATAGTCAGTCCTACCGATTCCTGAGGCTAAGGATAGGGTGGATGAAACCGAATGACTGCTCTTCGGTCTGTCCCTCATCAAGCCCTGGTGTAGCAAGACTCTCAACAGGTAGTAGCCCTCTGAACACAAAGTCGTTCTCGGGGGCACGATACAGAAACTTGCGTAGGTCCGAATAACGCGAAGTGTGCACAATCATCTCTATCTTGCGCCCCTTCACCTTTTCAGATGCTTCGAGCCACTGCATGAACTCGAGTGGATTGCCGACAGTGGCGGACAGAGCGATGATGGGGCAGGGCGCGAGCAGCAAGAGTTGCTCCCAGATGACACCGTCGTCAGCCTGGCCGATGCAGTGTATTTCGTCAAAGATGATTCTCTTCACACGCGCAGACCAAGATTTGGCGTTCTCCGCGTTGGACGGCGCAAGCAGCATGATTTGTAGAATATGCGGCACGGTGACGAGAATCTGGCAGCCCGTCGGGTTGTTGATTCTGTGGTCGCGTGTGTGAATGGCCCATACCGAACGTCCGTCGTGTTTGTACAATTTGGAGAATCGAGCCTGGACTTCTGCGGCGATCTGGTTGACGAGCGCCTTGGTGGGAGCTACATACACAAGTACGCCGTCATCGCTCGACTGCAGGACTTGTTTCATTGCGTAAAATGAGATGAATGTTTTACCAGCAGAGGTTGGCGCGACGACAAAGAGGCTCTTTTCGGCATCGATGACATCCAGCACTTCACGTTGCCATGCATCGGGAACAAAATTCGGCACGCGGATATCGGGCGCAGGATCAAAGCTTCTCTCAAGAAACGGACCACAGTGTCCCAGTTGAAACTTGAGAGGCCCAATCGGCAGTTGCAGCTCACTGTTGAGACTACTGGGAAAGGGCAGCCGGCGGCCTTCCAATAGGTGGTTGTCAGCCACAGTAGCCTCAACTGACATTTTGAACATGCTAGAGAGCTTTCCAAGATAACGAAGACTTTCGAGAGACTGCGCCGATTCTCCCGCTGCGAGCATCGCTGACCACACTCTAGCAAACAAAACCACTTCGAACTTTTGGTCTCTTCTCTGTCGAGCCACGGGAATCATTGAGATCAAGGTATGGCAGAGGTACAGATTGATCTCAGCCTCAATCAGATCCCGACCATCATTATATAGACCCTGAAGAAAAGTTGTGATTTTGGCAAGTCGTCGCATTATATTTGTCTCTGCTTGAAACTCGCGGCAGCGCTCATCCCAGAACGCCATCACATCTCGGGCTTTGCTGTCGAGCTTCTGTCTCTGACTTCTCCGGGCCTCTTCGAGTGCGCTCTCCCGGCCGCCCTTCTGTGTGCTCTCCCGGCCGCCCTTCTGTGTGCTCTTTTTATTCTTGGGCAAAGAACCATGTCGAATTGGCTTTGAGTTTGATCCCTCTGCGAATTTGGTCATGTCTTTCTGCTTGATCGGATTGATGTCCACACTGAGGCTAGTCACGATTGTTTCGAGTTGATCATGTTGCCTGCGGAGTTGGTCAGACTCGCAGCGTATTTAATGGTATCGGCCATTAGCTCCTGATTTCTCCGCCGACGAAAAAACCCTGCAGGACGAGGTATAGCTTTTGGATCTACAGCTTTTTTGGCGTTGTGCCAGTGTGAAAGCTCGCGGAACACCTTGGAGGTCCCTGCCGGCTCGCCCGTGTCATTTGCGACAACATGAATTGGCTCCAAATACTTGTCCAAGGCCGGGTGCCGAAAAGCCATGACGGAGCTTATGGCTTCCTCTGACAGGTCCGAATCTTTTGCAGCGCGTGGCAATTCGCAACTAGATGCTTGAGGAAGATAATCGGAGATGTTGATTCCCGTAAGTAGATGAATTCGTTCCGCGAAACTTTTTGCTTCGCTAACAACTACTGCAGACGGCTTAAGGATGGGCAATTCTTTCAGAACCTGTCTGACAATTCGGGAGTCCAAAAGGTCAACAATCACCCAGTCCTCCTGTGCTGGAAGACTTTCTATAACAGTGGTGCAGATGTCGGTGAAGCAAGCGAAGAACGCGTCAAGACTCTCCTGCTCCTTGTGGCTCAGCACTGCCACGTCGCATGCTCTGTTTGATAGATCGCAGCGCTTGAGCTCCGAAAGATGAATTATGTATGCCGCAGCACATCTTTTTATCGACTCGGTAGAATTGCGCAGAAGCGCATTGCAGACGCCAGTGAGCGAGACCATGTCTCTTGCCGATAGCGGCGTACGGTCACCCCAAGGAGACCAATCGTCCACAATGCCTGCCTGAACCTCCAGTTCCGCAACGGGTAGTACAGATGTTTTGGCGAGAGATGAAGGTTCAGCAATATCGACCTTTTCGGCGCGTTGTGATGGTGGGAGCATCGAGGTGAACGCCTGGATCGAATCCTTCGTCAGTACAGTATACGTTCCAATTTGGCGGAGAGCCCGTATTGAATGGTGGAGTATCACGCACCTTTGAGCTCTTGAACTCAAAACTGTTGATGAGGGCGACGCTGTAACCTCTGCAGCTGAGTTGATTAATGAAAGCGAGATGCCTTTTGGCAAACGGCGATTTTCTCTCGTCAAAGACAAAGCCATCGAGGCACAAGAAGAAGCGAAGGGAGTTTTTGGCAATGTATAACTGAAAGTCACGACTCTCCACACTTGGAAACTCGAAAGTAATCTTATGTCTAGTTGAATCATGCCGAAGGTGTTTGATCAGGATTGCCCGCGTCAAACGATGAAAGCCAGACGCGGTGGCAGATGAGGGCTTGGGCATGCAAAGCTGTTCATGATTTTCGAACCATATGATGTGGAATTGGCACCCACGCAGCTTGAGATCGTTCAGAAACCTCTCAATTGCATAGATCGCGTGGAGTAGCTGGAAGCCATCTGGTCATTGTCAGTACGATCACCAGTCTCTTGCTTTCCCATAGCCTTCTGGGCTCCAAGGTTTCACAATGAAGGGGCCTATATACCTTGGTAACTGATCTCTGCCACAGATATACAGTGCGTCAAAAGTGCCTCGCCGTGGATGGCAAACAGCTCCTTGCCCGCAAAGTCGCCAATCAGGTCTACGCGAAGAGGCCTCAGCGCCCGATACCAATCGAAAAGCTTCTTCTCCACGTCGCTCAGAGATGCCATTTTGTCCAAGAAGTTGAAGATGAGAGATTCGCAAAAATTCATGTGTGGTGGACTGGTGCGAATTTAAGTGAATCGTTGTGGCGAGGTATGTTTCTCCCGCGAGCACAGGGTGACTCTTGCCGGGGAGTCAGCAAACCGGTAACTGGACAGCTCCGCAGATCTCCTGCAGCTTTGATTCACAGGGAAACGGGTAAACTCACAAAACCTTTGTTCAGCGCGGGAGCACTGCCTCGCATCTCATTCACTGCTTGACAACGCCAAGGCTTATTGCATCTCACCCGAATATGACTTATTTCAGGCAAGACAAAGCAGTTCCACGACTCCTTATCGACGAGAGGCCTCCTCTTTATAAATGAAAGAGATCATGTGGGCTACAATCGTTGGGACTTTATGCAGTGACCTACCGCTAACTAGTTGGGCAGCAAAGGATGCGCGGCGCTTCAATTGACCAAATCGGATGTTATACCGGGGCATGCAGGCTCTTCTTCACAAATCAAACCATCCGGGCTGGCTGGAGGCTTGAAGAGCTGCCAGCCTGCCAGCCTGCCAGCATGGGACTCATGCAGGCAGGATGTCGACGGTTCCACCGACAGAAGCCTGCTGCCAGCCAACGACAGCCTTGAAAGGTTGAAGAGGGCAGCTACACGTTATCTTTCAGCTTCTTCGGCTATGAGCCAACTCGGGCTGTCTTTGATGCGCACAGCCTCCAGCATCACCTGTCTTTATCGTTTTTAGGTAGGAGCCCACTGAAGGCTGATGACCAACTTGGCAAAATTTGTGGCTTGAACAGGCGCGAAGATCTGGAGATTACCGAGACAATAAGCGTCAGAGATTCGGCGGACTCGAGCCAGTTCTTTCCGTGTGGTATTTCACTTGAACAGTTTCACTCTATAAGTGACTGATGCGAATGCAAGTGCAACTTTCCTGATCTGCGACTATCGATCTCCATACCGTGCATATGGGAGCTGATCAGTGCATCGTTCTGTTTTTCGGCCAAGATCGATCAAATTCGATCCAGACAGCACGCGTCAGAGATTCCGGCAATGTTTGCAACCAACCGTATCCTTTTTGCGATGCTGGGTGCAGATCATGCCGCCACAGTACCAACCAATCTTTGCGGAATAAAACGCTTAGGCACTTTGGGAGCTTTGGAAAAAAATTGTCAAGGCATTTGCCCGAGTTGGCAAATCTTTGCATGAGCTCTGCATTGTTTTTTATTGTGTCACGCGCCGCACTGGTCTGGCTTCGTGAAGCTCACTTTTAGGTGCGGTTGATGGTGTTGACAAGGTAGAAAGTTTACCTTGCGACCATGACAACTAAAGAAGCCTGGTCTGAATTGCAAGGTGCACTCGCACTGAAAACGTCTGAGAGATTCGGAAGATTCCGAGTCCCTCTTAGACGCTGATGCGGGCTAGCTCGAGTGAGACGAGCGTCTTCGTTTTTGTCTGTCGTCAACAAGCTACTGCGTTTCGCCCAATTTGAACTGTGAGAGGTCTCCAATCACAGTTTGTTTATCTCAATGGCAGCAGTCATTTCATCATTCGTCATGCGTGAAGACTTGAGCGAAGCGACGCCGTCGTGATAGGTCGTACAGACTAACGTCGGAATGTTTCAGCACTATGCGCGCGACAGCAGATGGTTTATCACGCTGGTGTCACTTTCGATATACAGCATCTGACGGGCAGACGTTCTACCATTCCTGGTAGCTCTGTGCTGCTGTGTCAAAGTTCTCTCCTCTGTGACTGCCTCGCCTTTGCACGGCGCCTCGATGTACATATTTTGATATAAAGCGTCCTTCCACTCCATATGTTGGGAGCGCTGATCACTCACTCTTTCATCAACTCCAATCTTCAAGCCAAACACCAGACTTTCTTTCGTTCTCCTTTTTATTTGAATCTCTGTGCTGTCTATCGGCATCATGTCGCATTCTGTCGCGTCTAGAGGGCCACAAGGACGCTACCGTTCAGAGGACCTCTGCCCAGACGACGACGTACTCGACGATCGCCCGCCCCTCTCCTACACTCAGCACTTCGGAGGAATACTCGCTCATCCGTCCAAGATCTCAGACCGTCGAGAGGGCCACTGCGCCTGGGTTCCACTTTGGGCCATAGAAAGAGAGGTACACGACGCGTTCAGGACATGGCTTAAGTATGATGCGACCAAGGTTGATAGATCCATACTCCTCGACCTTCTCAAAATATGTGTTTATCGTGATAAGTCCAAGGCGGAACTGATGTTGAAAGGTAACATCAAGCCCCCTCTGGACGTCAGCATTGTCCTAGGGGACTGTGTTCGAGATATGCACAGGCCGCAGATCGAGACGAAGATCGATACGAAGAGCGTGACATAGATCGTGGCAGCGATCGTGACAGCGTTGGAGCTCAAAGCTGGTTTCGAGAAGATACACCCCGATGACAAGTGGCGCGTATTCTCAGCAGAAGAAGGCAATGTCGCTCAGCTTTTTCTGAAAATGGAATTAGATCCTAATTTGGAATTAAAGATGTGGAGTCCCAAGACGAATGGAGAAGTCATACAACCGGCAGCGTTGCTCTGTGCTGCTTGTATGCGCAGTGATACGACTGTACTTGAGGCACTCATCGAGAAAGGCGCCGATATGCGAGTTTTCAAGGAGCAAGCTTATCATTGCTTTCTTAGAAATGATCCGCTGAGACCTGAAATATTCGAACCTCAAATAAGGACGCCAGTTAGCATCGCAGCGCTCTTGACACCAAACTTATCCTGCTTGATATTCCTCCTCGACAAAAAGTATGTGCAGCCTGATGTTGAAGGAGTGAATAAGTGGCTCCTTCAATACTTTTGTGTGCCCTCCGAATTGTTTCCCAAAAGGCTGTTATGTTTTATAGGAGCAATAGGGATAGGGGCTCCCTCAGCAGACGAACCACTTTGCGCGCGAAGGGTGCCTGATAATCGACTAGATGGTCTTGAGATGTTTCTCAAGCACGGCCTGGACCCCAACTCAATCTGCATGTCAGTCTCTGGCTCGACTCTGCCAATGCTTTCGTTCGCGGCCGAAATAGGCAATATCGAGGTCATGCAGCTGCTATTGAAACATGGGGCACTGATCGACTTTGGACAGTTCAGCCAAGGCACGGCGCTCATGCGTGCCTTGGACTGTGCCCAACAGAATCAGGACCCGATCAAGCGCCAACGCCAGATGGAGGCAGCCATGCACCTTGTCGAGGTCGGCGCAGATGTCGCGCCGGATGGCGAGACGGCAGTCACCGCTATCCACATGGTCAATTGGTTTAGAGAATCCGCCAAGCTGGACGAGCTCTTCGAGACCATGCAGCGGGGGGATCCGCCCGTTCAAGTACAAGCACATGGACACGCCGCAGTACATTAAGTGGATGATCAACCGTGGCTACATGGCCACGGCCACGGCGCTCATTCAGGCCGTCGAGTGCGCCGCGCCTGACCTCGTCAAGACGCTCCTCGCCAAAGGCGCCCACGTGCACCAGAGAGACCGCTCCGGCCGCACGGCGCTGATGATGGCCGCACGGCAGCTGCTCCGATACGCGGGGCCCCGGCCCGAAACCAAAGAATCGCATGACGTCGAAATGATTTGCGCCCAGCTGCTCCTGCACGGCGCGGACCCGGGCAGAAGCGACGAAGCGGGCCACGACGCGTTTTTCTATGCAGGGACAGAGAAATCCCGTTTTGCGGAGCTGGTGGAAAAGGAGAACCTGCGGCGGTGGAAGGCCGAGGAAGACCAGCGCAAGGCTGCGGAAGAATGGCGCAAGTTCGCGGAAGACCGGCGCAAGGTCGCGAAAGACCGGCGCAAGGTCGAGGA
>JAPFUP010000509.1:0-22018 GCA_030780425.1 Beauveria varroae | reverse complement strand
TTTTACAGGGGAGAGTTGGATGCCAGCCGAGTAGCAGTTGGAATAAATCAGCTGTAGGGTATGTATGCACGCAGCTGAAATTTCACATTTTGGGGGTCGAACGTGCTGTCCTTGACCGGAGATTTTCAAAATGACCCGTCTTCTTTCAGAAGCCCTTGTGTCTAATTATGAAGCGCCTGATATTAAGTCTGCACTCGTGGCGTCGTGAGAAATCAGTATTGCAGTTGAGCATTTGAGCACCCGTGCATTTTAGGACCTTTTGAAAGATCTGGGATTGACCCTGGGCTGCCCGCACTCCACCCCGACAGGCCGGCAAGATGCTAACAGCCGGTGGTGAGATGCCCAAAGAAATATGTTAGTGTCTGATACTCGGTCGAAAGAATCAGACACGGCAACGGAAACAGGCTTCCCGCCCGTCGCCGCTCATTCGGCCTACTGGGGCACGACTGAGGCAGCGCCGGTGACGCGTTTTCTACTGTTCCCTACCGCAGAATATCGAAGCAACTAATGATGGGATGAACGGAAATAAGCAGTGGTGTCTTGGATATGTTTTTGGCGTTTCTGCCCTAAAACGCGCCTGTGGGGCGCGTCCACAAGCTCGACTTCTTCGGTGTGGTCTCATCAACGGGCCTCATCCGTAGAAGGAGAGACCAAGTCGCCGCATCAACAACCGAGAAATAGTGTGAGATAATGCTCGTCAATTTTGGACACGGTGGTTGATGCTCTTAGCTTGCCCCGTATCCATGATCTTGACCTTTTCGCCTCCTTCCCCCATTGCCGTTCATAGTCTCTTATGACCATCTGATTAAATTGCAGTTTTTCATGACCCCAGCACCCGCGCAACTTAGTCCCCAGGCATCTGAACCGTCGTCATTGACATGCATGGTCTTGCGTGTGTGAACCGCATTGCCGTCTGTGAGGAAGCCGCGCGTCGCAAAGCCAATTGGTAGGCTGAAAGAAACACAACACCGGGATAGCTAGTTCCTGGCGTCGCGATCCATTCTGCCTGCGCGTTAACCCGATGAGAAAAACGGCCAGGCAAAGGCCGCTGCGCAAGTACTTTAGTAGGCTCTTCTAGGGCGGACGAATTATCACTCTCCAATTACTGGCGCTTCCTGCTGCGCCCATACTAAAACGGCTGAAACCCCAGAAATGTTAGTGTAATCACTGCTTCAACGCCATGATCCCACCTCCACTAACCACTGACCGCAGTCACTGACGGGCTTGTTCCACCGAGGCTCCGCCAAAGTCCGCTATACTCAGTAGTCTATAACTATGTGGACGACACCATGAAACATGTCAATTGCATCTGCAAGTCTGTTAGACATTCCTTTTACAAAAAGAAATCGCCGACATGTCGCAAACACTAGGCCTCCCGAGGCATCTGTCATGGCCGTTGCCAACGGTCCTGGCGGCGCTCGAGACTTTTGCGCTGCGCTTGTATGGCCGGGATGCAGCGGCCACGACCGATCTGAAGCTCTCGTCGCTCGTTCTGTCATTCGGGCTGTTTTGGCTTGCTAATCTCGCCGTCTGCGGCCTGTACTTTACCTTCATTTATCCCTTCTATGTCTCGCCGACACGGAACCTACCCACAGCCGAAGGACGACATTGGCTCCTGGGCCACATTCCCGTGCTCTATAGCGCCCCTCCAGGGGAATGCTCAAGGACATGGTAAGTGGGCGATTTACACGACATCGTTTCCCCCAACACGGCCGGCCGGACTAACTCGTGCTTACAGGAACAAAAATGTCGACCACGATGGCCTGCTGCGCTTCTTCATGTTCTTCAACCAGGAGCGTCTCCTCGCCATCTCCCCCAAAGCCGTGGCCGAAATCACCGTCACCAACAGCTACGTGTGGGAGAAGCCCGGCGCCGTGCGCGATGCGCTCAGCACCGTCACGGGCGTCGGTCTCGTCACCTCCGAGGGCGACGAGCACCGCCGCCAGCGCCGCCACATGCTGCCCGCTTTCAACTTTCGCCACATCAAGGACCTGTACCCCGTCTTCTGGGACAAGTCGCGCGAGGTCACCCAGGCCATGACCAAGTCGGTTCACGGCCGCGAGGGCCAGCTGCACGTCTCGCACTGGGCGTCGCTCGCCACGCTCGACATCATCGGTATGGCCGCCATGGGGCGCGACTTCTCCGCCATTCGCGACCCCGAGAATCCCCTCGTCGCCCAGTACACCAGCGTCTTTGAGGGGCAGTCGCTGCTCCGCGTGTTTCTAGTGCTCGGGCTCGTGCTGCCGCAGTGGCTGATTGAGGAGCTCCCCATAAAGCGCATTCGCAAGTTTCGCGACGCGATGCGCGCTATCCGCAGCGTGTGCCAGGAGCTGATTGAAGAGAAGCGCGCCAAGCTGCAGGCGCAAAAACAGGACAAGACGGCCCAGCCCGACGTGGATATTCTATCGATTGCGCTCGAGAGCGGACAGTTTACCGACGTGGGCCTGCAAAACCAGCTCATGACGTTTTTCGCGGCCGGCCACGAGACAACGTCCGTATCGCTGACATGGGCCATCTACGCCCTGTGCTTGAACCCAGCCATGCAGACGCGGCTGCGCGCTGAAGTGCGCGCGCACCTGCCCTCGGTCGACGACGCAGGTGCCGCGCTCACGAGCGTCGACTTTGACCGCCTGCCGTACCTCAACGCCGTCGTCAACGAGACGCTGCGGCGCTATCCGTCGGTACCAGTAACGGGCCGCGTCGCCATGCAGGATACCTCGGTGCTGGGCGTGCCCGTCGCGCGCGGCACGCCCGTCACCATCCCGCAGTGGGCCATCAACGTCGACAAGACGCTCTGGGGCGACGATGCCGAAGACTTCAACCCAGACCGCTGGCTCGACGCCCGGACAAGCGACGACGGTGGCGTCACGCTGAACAATACCGGCGGCTCCAGCAGCAACTACGCGCTGGCGACGTTTCTGCACGGCCCGCGGAGCTGTATCGGTGCCGCCTTTGCAAAGGGCGAGTTTGCGTGCTTGTTGGCGGCGCTGGTTGGACGTTTTGAGTTTGAGCTTGTGGACAAGACACTCATGGATCCGGATAAGCTCAAAGTCAAGGGCGGCGTGACGATTAAGCCGGCGGATGGACTACATGTAATTGCTAGAGTGGTGCCGGGGTATTAGTCACATAGTCATGGCGAAGAATGTAAGCTGGTACGTCGAAACTCTTTATCAAAGGTATGCTGCTTATTTTTGTGATTTGAAATGTCTGTTCATCCCCCGCCAGATGCCATCCTCGTCCACCGCAGCAGCCACCTTGTCCAAATCAAAGTGTCCAACAGCCGCGTAAAATTTGGGCATCAGACTGTCAATCGCAACTTTAAAGTATCCTGAGTATCCAAGGTCCGCACCTGTGTGCAACAGCGCATCCACGGCAATGACGTACGGTTTGGTTTCAAACGAGCGCATACTCGCCTCGTCCACCATGAGACACATGCTCCTTATAATGCCCGGTCCCATTTCATGCGACCACGGTTTGTCGTCGTCCTCTGCATCGTCTTCGTCCTCTTCCTCTTCCTCATCTTCAGAATCTTGGTCGAGGCAAAATATCTGAAACGCCGCCGATACGCCTTCCGGCCCCTGACGCGCAAAGTCCAGGTCGTCAAGAAAGCGCGTGAGAATCTTATTGTCGAGCCTCTTTATAGCATCCGCGCATTCTTCTGGCGCGCTCTCTAGACCCTTTTCCAGCGCAACGTCAAATTGCTTGCGAAACGTCTGCCAGAGCGCCTCGTCGTCGTAGTGTGTGCGCGTCAGGTTGAACCCGTAGTCGTCCAGGCCGAGTGAATCCATTTTCTTGACACAGTCAATGATGTAGTCATCGCTGGCTGGCTCTGACTCGGCCATGCTTGACTTTTTGCTGATATTGCTAATTTTTGAGATGTAAATGTTGCGTGCGGGGCAGTTGCTACGGCGGGGTGGAGGCATGAGCACGATAAAATCGCCAACAAGGCACTGGCCGCAGTAAATGGCTGCTTAAGACTGGCCAAAAATCACCTCCGTGCTACGAAAATAAGCATGAGATTCCTGACAACGACTTCCAAAAACCCTCTGAGCACTTGAAGCGCATAGATAGGCAAGCAGAGACTATGGATCGCTCTACTTCGGAAACTACTACTAGTACTTAGACTTGTTTCGCCAGTATTAGCAAAGGACCATTATTTCCATCAGTCGCCTAGCAGCCCTAGACGTACTCGCCGTTACTTGTTAGAGGGCCTCGCTGGAGAGGCCTGATAGTATCGACTAATTGGAGTAGACTATTTATAAGTATATAATTAAGACTATATACTTTGTAGTACACTAACTTGAAATTTCACGAATCTTATATCTTAATGGCTTCGCGGATTTAACAACAGCACCCACCTGTTTGTCAACATCCTCAGGATTAGGAAATGTAACATCGACGTGCGTGAGCAAAACAAACAACATCGTCTTCAAGCTCAGTACTGCAAAAGTAGAACTCGCGCAGCTTCTAGAGCCTGCTAGAAACGGCAGATATTCGCAGCGATTCTCTGCTTTGTTCTTATGAGCACTATTCCATCTCTCAGGGACAAATTTATCCGCAGTGGCACCCCAGACTTGCTCGTCATGATGAAGAAGATGAATAGAAGATACAATGAACGATTCTCGAGGTATAATATGTGCGTCCTTTGCTTTGGTGTAGACCGTGATTGGTTTCGTAGATAGTCGCGTTGTGCTAGATATAGGGGGGTGCATACGGAAGATCTCCGTCACCACTGCATCAAGATATGCCATCTTCTGAAGAGTGTTATAATCTGGCTCTCCATTCTTGCACACGTGCTTCTGAAACTCCAGTCTCAGTTTTCTGACGACGTGAGGATGGAGGCCATGGTAGCTACTGAGTATCGCAGGCAGGCTAGAAGGCAAGCAGTTATCTCGTGAGGGCGGAAGAGTTGTGGGTGACTGGTTTCAGACTGGAAGGTGCAAAGGCTACGCGTCGAGGCACTTGCCGATATTGAAATCGTAATAAACAAGCTGGAGCTCATCGCTATGTGAATAATTGACATAGAATCGGTCAAAAGAATGATCGGTACTATTATTCTCTACAACGAGGTGCACGTACTACGTGTTAGCAAAAGCTGGTCGGAAAGTCCTAGTATACATGACATGGATGCATTCTAAACCACAGCTGTCTGCAATAAGTCTGTATGCCTTGGCTCCGTTTTAGTGACATGTCCTAAATGTAGCATGTATATCTTAAGTGTATTATAACTATGTCCCTAGCAATATAGTACTGGGTCCCTAGCAATATATTACTATGCCCCTGGCACTATACTACTAGGTCCCTGGTGATATGTTACTGTATCCCTAATAACACTTATTATATATGTCTTCAGCATCAATGTGTGAAGGGTGTAAATCTAGGCAATAACTTTGTAGTTTCCTCCGATGAGAATATTCCAACTAAAGCCTCTCTAAATCAATTGTGCCTAGCTATGGATCGATGCGACTGAACTCAATTGACTTGGCGAAGTGCATTACAAGCGAAGCATGCGACTTCCTCATGGTCTGCTGGATCCAACCTGCCATCAGAATATTGCATCCCATTTCGACATCTTCTCTCAGGTACAAGCCCTCGGATGGCGTACCGATATCCACCTGCATGGTATCCTGCCGCTCATTCGGTAAAACGCCACCCACGGACCAGTTGCTCTTCACATCTACCCCTAGTGAAGCATACGAGTGCGTCACAACGCCAGTCGGTAGAATATGGAATGAGCATGTGAAGGAAGTGTTCCAGATTCTGACCCCGAACAGCTGTGAAATATTTTCAACAATCGAATACCACACGTGCTCTCGCTCGTCTAGCGGTGCGTACGTAGGTGGAGGAATCGGGTTGTGTTCAAGAATGTGGGGGTTGAGTTGTATCATTTTCGCAGGGTCGTGAAGAAATGCCAAGGCAGTTTCACGAGAGATGCTAGACGGGAGGGGTGTAAATATGGTGAACCTTGTTCGATTCAGCATGTTGACGGACGCTTGTGCTTCAGAGTTTGATGGCGGAGGGCATAAGTTTAGGGACAATACATGTATTGAGAACCGAGTTGGACTCCTTTTGTAGTCTTGTGTCCAAATGCAGATATACCATGTGACCCATATTTACGACGTATTCTTTCCATGTTGAAATTTGGCCGCACTCGTAGCAATATGGGATAAACTGCATCATATGTGCATGTAGTCCAGCAGCCTCGCAACCTCGTTTGACGCTTGGGCTACAAGACATCCGCACCACAACTAGTATGTCTCGAATGACCTACAAAATACATGCATGTAATCTAGCAGCCTCGTCTCAGCTGTAAAACATCCAGTGGCAGTTGTATTGAGTGAGATGAGCATGTCAGGCTGGTACCAACAAGAAGGCGAACGCACCTACAGGTTTATTCTTGCACGGACACATGATGCAAGAGTGGAATGATGCGGGCCGCAAGCTGCTCATGGTCACGGCACGGTCACCATAGGCGGCCATGAGCATGCGTGTCGAGTCTTTCAAAGCAAACTGTGAGAGGGTTAAGATCGACATGCGAAATATATTTCTGGTAGACACGGATCGCATGACTGTTCACTGCTAGTCATCGGCCAGCATGGGCCAGCTTACGCGACATCTTAACCCACTGGGCTACGCTCTGGCTGAAGTGGGTGTAGCATTGTTCATATTGGAACTGCAAGGAACTGGGCAGTGGGGCGTGGCTTGTTCTCACAGATCCCATCAATGGCTTCTAAAACGAGTTCGATGTATCAGTAATACTTTCAATGTGTTACTACTCAAGTCCGATATTTTAGAATCATATGGCCTTTAAATGCATTTCCCTTCGTTCTGTACTTTGCCTTTTTTGTATTTTCTAGTAGTCTTTGTGATATTGATTGGCGAGACAAGCCACTAAACTACGTACTAGGAGAGACGAGTTTCGCCAACTTTGGCTCACACAATTCTGAGCACTTGGAGCGCACAGACAGGCAAGCAGAGACTATGGACCGCAATCCTTCAGAAACCAGTACTAGCACTCAAACTTGCAATCATGGGCCAACCCACGAAGAGCATCTTGCGCCGATGAACGCTTCGACGGTTCCTCGGCAAGCATATTCTTTATTGTCGGACTATTGCTGAGCTGATTATTTGACAGGCAGATGGAGCTCAGAGACTGCTCGACTCTTTTGAACCTTTTGCGGCCAATATCGTAGCCCTCCTTACAGCCCTTCTCAACTTGCCATCCGGGCCACTTTTCCAATCTGTCCAAGTAGTCTGTGGGGTCCAAGATACCGAGAAACTCGAGAAGTGCCACGCCAAAGTTGTAAATGTCAGCCAACGGGCCGTTGAGATTCTGCTGGCGAGAATTGTCGACGAGCTCAGGCGCCATATAGCGAGGATCGCCCTCCCATTCGATAGAAATAGCTTCGAGACGTCCTTGACAGTCCGGCGAGAAGAAAAGACATGCTCGAGCCTTTCTTTTGATATATGATTTTGTCGAGCTCAATAATCCCATGAGTCATGCCCTTACTGTGCATGTAGTCCAAGGCACTCAAGATATGAACCAGGAATCGGGGAAGATGCTGGCCAACATCTATCTTGGCGCTGTGAACCAGCAATTGTTGAAGATGCTGGCGAAAACTTTTCTTAGGCGCTGTCAGAAACCATCGCACATACTCCGCCGTCATAGAGTGTGTAGAAGACTTCGGGGCTCTCAGGATTAGAACCTCGGGAATCTTGCCAGCCTTGGTGGTGCTTCGGCGTGAGAATGTGAGGCTGACTTTGTTAGCAATGGGACATTTGTGCTTTGCAATAGACTTACATGAATCAATCCGGCACTGTTGATTACCTCCTTCCTGAACAGGCTCAGAAGCCGGCTCGGAAGGGGTCGAAGGTCCGGTCGAATGGATCTGATGACATACTCCTTGACATCATGTATGTCAACAGTGACATAAACATCAGTCCAATTGTCCTGGTAGAGGAGCCTGTACTGGTGCGTGTTCTGGACGTACAATTCGGAATATTGTACTCGTGGAGCCCCTGCGCCAGGAACTTGGATTCTGCCAGTAATTTTCTGTCTACCTTCACCTGCATGAAGTCTAAGTAAGCTGCGAATGCCGTACTCTGTACGCAAAATGCCTCGTGTGGCCTGCAGATTGTGCCAGTCTACGCCCTCCCCCAACGGAGAGCAAATTTCTCCCCCCTGGCAAACTTGAATAGTGTATTTGTAATCTCCGGAATAGGGCAAGACACAACTGTCTCCGACGCATCGAATGCAGAACTTTAGTACTTGACCATGCCTGTCGGTCGCCTCCAAAGTTGGAGGGTGTCCAGGGAGTCTAGAAAAAGCATCTCGCTCGAGGTCATCGCAAGCATCGCACAGCATGAGGTCACCAGCCTTGGTAATAGTAAAGTAGCATCGCGACCTATTCGAATGAACTTAGCGCAGTAGAGCCTAGATGATGGGCATGTACCTTGGTTTGTATTCCGTTAGTACAATATCATCCCGTTGCTCGTCCTGTCCAATATATGCAATGGCGGATTGGTCGTCACGCGCCTTTTGGTCAGATCTGAAGTATAAAGTTCTACTTTGTTTATTTTCAGGCAACACAGTAAGTTTAAATAGGACAAAGCTATGGTCGCCAGCTTCACGACTCATCTTGATGTTGATCGTTCTCGTGGCGATTGTTTTTGGCGGAATATTTCGATAGGCAGCAGTCTCGTGGCCGGCATGCTAGCTTCTTATATCACACAACGCTCTGTACTACAGTGCCTGAAAGAATACGCACCCCGAATCAATGCTTTCCTATTTTGCGCATGTGACTTATTAAGCCAGGACTTTCTGCCACAGGGCCCTGCATGGTACTGGAGTTGCCTAACGTGGCCTCACCATCACTTGCCGAGCATTGTGGCAAGAGGCGAAACAAAAAGGGATTGACTTATAAGAAAATATATCAAGCGTCGTGATTCAGTGCACCAATAATATCGTGCCACATACACATCAATATTCCTCGTCTAGCCGCCAGTGCCCCACGAGAGCTTTCAGCCTAAAGAAAGCCAACACCTCGTCGCGTAGCTTTACTAAAACCGCTCTAAGCTTAGTAGCATTAAACCGAGAAGTAAAACGCACAGGCAATCCGCCACGCGTACTGTAGTGCGTTCGGTCAAGACTTTGTAGTGCTCCTTAGAACGCTACGCACAACATTCGCTCAATGACCTGCTGTTTTCAAGTCTCGTCAAGTTGCCTTTGTAATGCCAAAACCCCACTTCTTTCTAGATTTTAAACAAATTATATATCTTAATCACATCACTAATAGCATGCTATTTATATACTCGATAGAGCTCTATAGAGCGATGCTGTTGGTGGTACTTGATTACAGATGCCACTTCTCGCGTGCAGGCTAACACACCTCCCAGATTTGATCACCTAACGCTATCAAGCGATTAAAGACCTCATCACGCTTAGGAACCGTATCGAGATAATAGCATCCACCACTTGTCGTTGTCAGTTTCAGGCCATTCACAGATTCCTTGTCCAGTGCCCATTCTATAAAGTTCTTCGTCTTGAAGCCCATTCCATCCACCTTGGAAATATCCACAATATCATTAACCATGACGACCCAAGCTGTTTCTGAGCTCTCATCATGTCTTCGCCACGCCACAGACGGAGCCTCGTCCGCCGTCGTCACATATAGGTATCCCGTCTCGGTATTGTAACGTGCCGGAAAAATGTACGGTCCAGCATCTGGCGGATGCTGCGTGGTCTGCCCAAGGCCGAGCCGCGCTTGAGCATGCGTATCTCCATGGCTCGCCCTCTTCTTGTCCATTTTGTGAAATAGATTAACACAGCGTTTGGAGTTGTGCTTAATAAATCCCATGATGCGCTCTATATTCTTCGATTTGGGTCCATTGTCACCGTCTTGGGTTGTATCGTCTTTGTCTGGTTTGATAGCCTCTTGGATTTGCTTCCGGGGGACCCCTGCATGACGGTCAGCTGTCACAGGAATATCAATAAAATCCTCAAGAGTTGCACACCTAGCTCCGAAACACTGCCGGCATTCGCTTTTGCTTCCATTTTTGGAGAGTCGTGTGAAGCGGGAGGGGGGGGAAGCGGCAACCTGATTCGTTCGCCGACGCGGAGAATAGTGATGGCAAGCTGTGCATTTGTAGGCACTCCCTTCAGAAGCGTGTTGCGAAGTTTGCAGTAATTGCGCCAACCAGGACGAATCCGGTCAAGGAAGTCATGGGCTCGTCGAATGATCGGTTTGCCAAAGAAAATGAAGCCAAATAAGAGTTCTAGGCTTCCTATCAGTGTCTCCTGCGATATGGTAAACGTGATCAAGGCCGGCACTGCCATACAGACGGCCAGTAACAATCTAGAGTCACCACTTGGAAATAAGGGTGTCGGATTTAGCACGTTCTCAAACCGTTCCCAAGTATCGATGAACTCGAAGAACATGTCGAGTAGCGGCTGTGGGTCAAAGTCCTCGATCGCGTGTTTCATGGGCTCTGCTGTTTTATCAGTATTTGCATTCTGTCCGTCCTGATCAGTCTTGCTTTTAGCGCTTGCGATCTTGTGAGTCAGTTTAGCTATGCCTGGGGAAGGGTCATCTTCAGGTGCACTTTTAGTCTGATCTTTGTCGGATACCATGCTCATAATTAACTAAGAGAGGAGTCGTTAGTGCTACACACTCGTTGTGGTAAATGGTTAGGTTCGTACTTGCCTTGGAGAAACTGGTGATGAAACTGTGTGCTTCCTGCTCGACGGCTTCACCTTTCTGGTTCTCTGGCGCCCCTGTGATAGTTGTCTCCGTCGCCATGACACCCGCAGGAGGATTTTGTACTCCACCGGTTGTAGCATCGACGATGGAGGGAGGTACCGGGGGAAAGCACAAGCGTCTTGAAGCAGGAAAGCTGACCAACATCACAAGAAATAGCAATATAGTCGGTGCGAGTAGATTGGCAATCCATGCGACAGAGTAAAGCAAAAGAAACTTGGTCGTTCTATGTGGCTCGCTCCAAGATCGTAATCGGGCCATGTGCTTGTAGAAAGAATACAACCCGACGATTACCGTCATGTATAGGCGTGCAGCTTGTGCTTGAAGCTGTTCCGGCGATGTCTCCCTGTTTTCAGCTGGAACCATGTCGAGGTAGCTCAAAGGGGACGTTTCCGCGGCCTTGACCCGAAAAACCAAAAGGTTAAATCGGCGGAGCACTAGCCACACATCCTCTTTCGACATGCCCAAGATGTGAGGCTGAAAGGCTGCGTCCGAGTCTCTCGCCTCGCCATTGCAAGCACTTGCTCCAGCGCTGTTGGAGGCCTCGTTCAATTGATGAGTCTTTGCTTCAGCCAAACCATGGCTGATAGTCGGTGCATCAATCTCAGGCACTTTCAAGCTCGCAGGTCTGGAATTCTCGGGAGAGGGAGTGTCAAGAGTAGCCTCCGAGCTTAGCGTGGTAGAGGGGTCTAATAACGAAGCCATAGAAAAGAGGTGTCAATGACAGCACATGAGAAGTAAGAGTGCATGGTGAAAACCAGCTATATGGAAACAAGTATGTCTAAGACACTTTCACATCTTGACTGCTCATGGCAGCGTCACTAGTGGAAGGGCGATTATACGCGCTTGACGTCACGATATCTAACGCTTATTGAAAGTGCTGCAATACTGCAGAAGTCCGTACATAATAAGTTCTCGGCCCTGTATTATAGTGGATTGTTCAGAAATTCGCTATATACGTGCCCGCGCCCAGTCTTATAGTAGGTGCTGTATTTTAAAAGCGCCAAGTTAAATTTTTTCTCACAGTGAGTATGCCATGAAAGAAGTGTACTAAAACTTTAGATTCCATTACTATCAAGGCATCATTCCATTAGCTCTCCGATACTCAACGGGACCACAGGCTTAACTCCGATTTTACGGGAGAGAACCACCCAGCTTGCCACATAGCATATGATTCGAAAGGACGCATCATCGGCATCATCTCCAAATGCCATATCTAGGGCCTGGGCTACCGTATCGTAGTTGACAAACCCGAGTTGCGAAAGAGCTTCTTTGGTAAGCAAACCACTAAACATTGAGTGTAACCGCCCACCCTTCGGCCATCTGTTGGGCGCCCAAAACGTCACCTTGCGTTGGTTGTACAGCTCATCAGTGAGGTACGGCCGTCCAGCCTCACGAAGAATCCACTTTTCCGTTAGGTAGTCAAACGCCGACGCAGAAGCTTCCCCATTCACATGCCCGTTCTTTGGAGACTCGAGTTTGAGCTTCACCGACGGGGGGAGGCTGTTGACATACTCGGCCAGGTGGTGATCCAAGAATGGTGTGCGCCCTTCCAAACTATTTGCCATCTCGGTCCTGTCTCCGAGGCAGGTCAAGAGGACATTGGGCAGTATGCTCTTGTTCCACATATACATGGACGAGTGGCATGGGTGCCATACAGCGCGCATCTTTTCACGCACTTGAGATGAATGACTCTGGATGAGGGTATTGCAGCTATTCCAGTCCTCATCATACTGGTCGCGAATCCATGCCTCGTATACTGATTTGGGAGGCTGCCAACGTAGGATGCTGGCGGGCATTGATGAGCCATGGGCACTGTCACTGCCGCCGCCATTGTCGTCTGTAATGCCTGATGGCTGTGCTTGCGAGCGCCAAACCGCAGTCGTCTTTGCATCCACGGTCAGGAAGAGTTTGCGGCGTAGCTCTTCTAGCGAGGGTGAAACAAGCTCTGCAACTGTCGCATCCGGCTCTCGGAGATACTCGGTTGCGAAGCTGGGGTAGCCACAGAAATGCTCATCGGATCCTTCGCCTGTAAGGACGACCTTGAACCCGTGTTGGCGCGCAAACTTCGAAAGCGCAAACTTAGAGACGGCGTTAAGGTCGAAATGATGGTGCTCGGAATGGAAAACAGCTTCTTCAAAATGGTCTGCCAGACAGTCTTCATCAATGTTGAGCTTGTGGCACTTTATGCCGAGCCACGCAGCAGTGCGATCCGCAATATCTGTTCTTGTTTAGCTGCAATTCCTTGGCTTTGCCCTGAGTATGCTCGTGATTTTTACCTGTTTCATTATAGCCAGATTCGTGCCCAAATTGCATACTGAAAGACGAAATTTGCGTGTTGGTGGAAGAGCCTACTTGGACGTGCTTTTGTCGGGCAAGGTCAACCGCTATACCTGCGATTACCGAAGAATCGATGCCACCAGACAAGTAGATACCAACCGGAACGTCTGCTCGCAAACGCTGCTCTACAGCATCTACGAGACGCTTGCGAACCTCCAGAACCATGTCGTCAATAGTCCTAGTCTCGGCGGTATTCTATCGCAATAAGTACAGAACATGCTGACAGCCTGAAATAAGATACGTACCTTATCTGGGTATTCTGCGTCCCAGTATTGGCGAATTTCGACAGTTCCATCACGACGCATCTCCATCCAGTGGCCTGGCATCAGTTTCTTGACATTTTTGAATATGGTTCGGTCGTCGATTAGCCAGTGACAGTCGCCTATCGCACCCACATCCCATTCTGGCTCCCAGCCCATGGCCACAAACGCCTTTGCCTCGGAGGCTAGGGCAAGCTTGCCATCTACCATTGTCCAAAAGAATGGTTTTATCCCGAATCGGTCGCGGGCAGCAATCATTGTGCCGGGACTCTCTGTCTCGTCAATGATGACAAACGCAAACTCTCCACGCAAGTGCTGAAACATGGCCGGAGCCCCAAACGCTTTGTAGAGTCCAACGACGAGCTCACTGTCACTGTCGCTTGTAAAGTTGTACCCGTGTTCTGTTTCGAGAATTGCCCTGAGTCTGCCATAGTCATACAACTCACCATTGACGACTGCATGGATTTTCCCCTGCTTGTCGTGCAATGGCTGCGACCCCCTGGCTGAGAGATCATTGATTGCCAAGCGACAGTGGGCGAGGCCGAAGCCAGCGCCGTCACTGACCCAAACTGCCGAGCCGTCCGGACCTCGATGTTGAATGGCGTCAACTCCACGCTGAAGTCTTTCTTGCAAGTCACCTGTTGCCTCTTTTAGCGTCATAGTGCAAGTCTTTACGAGCCGTTTGACTTTACCAGAAAGCGTCTGGACATTGTCTCTGTTCTCCGAGGCGGGACATCTCCGTGATGAGTCGCAAATACCCAGCAACCCACACATGGTGATAGAGATTGGAGATAAAACTTTGAGCTTTTGAACTGATTGCCACTTGAATATCGAAGATTCAACGCAAAGTCTCGTAATAAAGTTACTTTAATGTGATGTAGAAGTCTTTTATATTACTGCAGCGCTCCGGTGGGACAATTTCCCCATTGCGTCCTCTTGCCCTTTTAGTTTGGTTCAAGTGCCGAAATGTATACGTGGCTAGCAAAAATCTACTCTACAAAAAAGTCTGTATCGTCCCTAGTCATTGAGGTTCTGATACTGGCTTATGCGCATGGTAAAATTCGGGGCGTTCCTGAATCAAGCCCAACTTAAAGCCGACAGAATGTCGTTACACCCATCTCCGAGTCACGGTCCCTTGGCCCTGGATCCTTGCGTCGGGGCGTTCCTGAATCAAGCCCAAGCTAAGAAGCTGACAGGATGCCGTGCCACCGAGTTCCGAGTCACGCTCCCCCGACCCTGTACCCTTGCGTCATGAAATAACGAGTCATGGTGCCCACCCACCCCCATCTATAAGCGGATTTACCACTAAATCTTTGACTGAGTTTTGAGCTTGCAGGTGAAGTTTGCCACTTATTTCCTTCTTCGGCAGTCCTTTGTGCCCCATCTTGAGCACGTTGCGTCAAGCTGCCAATTCTACCGGCGCCATGCCCCCACTTTCCAGAGTCATATCCCGCAATCCCGCAATCCCGCAAGAGAGGGTCAAAAGGGTGTTCCTCAGCAAAATGCTCCATCAGCAAAATGCTCCGTTAGCAAATAAATCGCTCCATCAGCAAAACGCTTCCTCAGCAAAAGACTCCATCAGCAAAACGTGCCATCAGCAAAACGATCCACTCTCAAAAATTCGGCCTTTAAAGAGCCACGGTTAGTAATCTATCTATCTATTTATGTACTGGAAGACCTTCGGGGGTGGGCCTATGCACCTTGTAAGACCAATACAACAACGCGCTTCGAATCCACTTTGGCAACGACGTACGACGCCATGTTTTAGATATCCCCCCGCTGCCTCCCCTTGTCTCGGGCCCTCTATCTTGTTTCTGCTCTTGCATTATGCTGTTGTCAGTTATGGCAATGACTCTGCGAAGCTGCTCATGGAACGAAGCTTCGTTCCAGTGTAGTAGAGTATCCAGATGCCTATAATCCCTATGACGCTGAGCCCGCCCAACACACTAACACCGCTGGCGACGCCCATGTTGGAAAATAATGGCTGTGCAAATAGCACACTACCACAGGCGAGGGCGCTGCGGAAGAAATCGTTGGCCGCAAAAAGGCTCGCAGCATAACGCGGGTAGCTGATAGGAATGTAGATGAAAAGACACTGAAACACAACAAAAACACTCGATCCGTATATTGTGATTCCAATCGTCGGCACAATCCAGTGTATGGATGATCGGGCGGTCCAAGCAAACAGGAATAGGCCAATCGTTGGTCCAAAGGAGAAGAACAGAGCCGGAACAAGCCGTCGTTCGGGAGTTGTAAAGTCACAGCCTCTCATCAGATAAAGCCATAAACTGTAGACAAGAACCCCAATAAGACAGGCGCAAAGTATGCAGAGAAATACCAACCCGAGCTGCCCCGAATTCATGCCGTATTGAACTGGGTATACCAAAGGAAAAACTTCGAAAACTAAAAGGGTAAGCGTTAGCAGCAAAAGCCACAAAAGCCACAAACGTCGAAATAAGTTCTTACATGAGTAGTATATGCCGTAGATGATAGAAGTATAGATCTGAACAAATAAGACGGCTGGGTCTTTGATGGTGATTTCAATCGGCTTTATGAGTGCTCTTAACAGTGTGCCAAGAAGCCCAGGTTTCCCCTCACTGGATTGTTGGCCACTCTGTTTCTGCGAATATAGCACTTTCTTGCCTGTGGCTTTCGTGATTCTTTTGCCCCGGCGATAAAGGATGCTCTCCGGGTTGGTTTCTGGGAGCAAGAGTATCATAACAGCGAACACCGGCACAGAAGCCCACACGATCTCAAATAATGACCACCTCCAATTCATTGCGGGCACGGAATACCCACTGAGGAGAGGCCCTAGAGCAGCTACACGGCAAAAGGAAGGGTTAGTGATATAACACGCCACAGCCCAAAAAAGATGAATTCGTCCTTACGGCCACAGTAGGAAGCGGATACCCACGCCAGCATGGCGTAGGGCAGCGTTTCCATGCTATACATATCAGCAATCGTTGCTCCGCCGGACGCTAGGCAAGGAGAGCCAAAAAATCCCTGAAAGAATCGCAGAACGAGAAGGGAGCGTATATCTGGTGCAAATGCCGTCGGAATGGAAATGAGGACAAAAAGGAGCATGGTGACAATATAGACAGGATTGCGACCAATGGCTGGAATCTCACTCAACGGGGAGAATAGTAGCGGCCCGACACCGTAACCCAAGACATAGAGCGACAGCCCTAGGGTCGCCTCAATCTGTCCCACGCGGAATTCTTCCATGACTCCCAGCAGAGAGTTTGTATATATCGCGGACGACGTATATACCACGAACGTATAAATGCAAATGATGACGGTAACGGTGAGCTTTTTGCCAGTCGACCAGTTCTGGGGATTTTCTGGATCGCTGTCACCATACCAGTGAACAGCGAGTGGCTCAGCCTCGGTTACGTCTGCTGCCTCATCGTACCGTTTGGGGGCTCGCGTTGGGGAACTATCGCGAGTCGTCGTCTCTGCACAAGCCCAGTTGTCAAATTCCGCAAAGTTCGGTCGTTCCTCCGGATATCGTAGAGAGGGACGAATGCTCACGAGCCGTAGTAACTGGCCAAGTGGTGCATCACGGATTAGGTCGGCCATCTCCTTGTCGATTCGGCGTGCAGAAATGTTGTATAGATGTTAAAGAATTGGAAAAAGTAAAAACGCCATATTGAACAGGCCATGTCTGGCCCTGTTATACAGCGGACGACTCTAAATAGGGGGAATGATTACAGCGGGGCGCCTTGTAACGCATATCCATACACGTGTATTGATTGACTCAATTCTTGATAGTTTGCTCTAGCTATATAGGATTATAGCGCATTCTCGTATTATAATGAGGAATATAGTGAGACGTAGGTAAAAATAGTAAGGCCCCCATCTAATAGTAACCAATTAGTTTCAACCCTCAACCCTCATCTATGGTAGGTGTCATTGTAGCCGTTCTGTTGGTTGATCGACTACCACTAGTTCCTGAACCATGGATATTCGAGAAGTTGCTTCGCCGTCTTTCTGTCCTCTGGACGCCATTGCAGCATCCCCCGTATAAAGTTCAAGAATTTCCGTTTGCTACTTCCTTCGAGGTTTTCTTCAGAAGCCTCTAGGCTCAGCCCTTCTGAATCGGGATTCCTGCCTTCCATTGCCCTATGAGTAAGGTGTTAGCATGGAAAATGTTTGATATGATGAAAATGCCGCTTGCCATCTTCTGTGAAAAACTCTGAGCTCCGAGCACCCTCTGAAGCAAATCCAGGGGTGGCGGTCCGAGCATCCCTACAACCTCCGCTAGATGCGCCCGAGTCAAGTAGCCTTCCCCACTAGGGTCATCACCGCAGAAGAGGTGCTTTCCCTCGAAGAGATCCCAGATCTGAACGGCTAAGTTAGGAAACTTTAGAACATCAATAAAAAAGCCTAACGTGAACATACCATGACGCCGACATTCCAGATGTCCGCGGGATAACTCCAACGCACCTTAAGCATGACTTCTGGTGATCTATACACGTTCGGCTGAGCGTCGTGATTCCTTCTCTCGTCACCACGAACCGCGGCGCCGAAATCACTTAAAATAACGTTACCAAGCTCTCGGGGTAAGCCAAACTTCCGAGATAGGTAGATCGGAAACCCGTTGATAAATTTTCGCGGTGTAGGCGTTTCAAGCTCAGCCTGGGTAAAAGCTTCAAAGAGCTGTTTATCTACTAGCTCTGAGTGAATATTGTCGGCTTTGATGTCTACGGATGAGTGGTTAGCAGACTGTCATCTCTTTCCGAGTTGTTAGGGTGAACGTGACGCTTACCTGTGTGGACAAGTTCACACTCTGTGTGTAGAAAGTCTAGCCCAAGTAGAAGCTCCCAGAGTCCTGCCTTGAGAAGGTCTTCAGTGAATCGGTTCGTCGGGTTTCGACGTGGTAGGTCTCTCCAGCTATCCCAAAGAGGGGTTTGGACAAGGCAGTGATGTTGTTTGCCTGCTGGACTCTGGAGTGCGAACTTGTCTAAGGCTGATCGCACATGGCGGCGGCCCGGGTGTGAGGATTTTACTTTCCTGATTGTCTCATATATGTCGAACTCATCTTGGTGCGTGTTATCTGAAGTATACATCTCGAGTGTTACATGTTTATGGCTCCTGATGATGCTAATTAGCTTCTTGTTCCGCCGTTTTGGGAAGGTGATAGGCGACAGGGTACTAACTCAAGGTCACGAGCTAGCCACACTGTAGAGGTCGATCCAAATCCTAGCTTGCCCAACACCTGGTATTTAGAGGCGTATACGTGCCCAATTTGGACCGGAAAGTATTTGCCATGCTTGGATTCGTCGAACTGCTCCTCTTCAAGCAACGCTAACTTAGGGATAACGTCGAACCCTGTAGTAGGAAATCGCACCGGCTGGAGAGGCGTCTTACGCGTCACGTGTTGCGCCCATCTCAATACAGACGCCATTTCGATGGCCTGAGAGTTTGCGCGGCCCTGACCGTCCGTGGACTGGCGGGCTGGTGATTGTGTTCACGAAGATAATGATAAGAAGATCAACTGCACGCGCCCGCACGCGCCGCTCCGCCGCTGCCCGCCTCAGGTGTACCTAGTTGGACCATGATGGCGGGGCGTTTCCGGTGCAGCCGAGAAAGCACAGTAAGGGCTCTACGAGACAAGTTACTTAGGTCAGGCAATCAAGAGATAAAGTAAAAGGGAAAAACATCTACTACTCAAATCTTCCATTAACTACTCGATTTCAAAGTGGCCGTGTTAAGCTTCCCAACAGCCCCCCAAGAGGCAGAGCACTGCGAGTTTGTAGGGCCACTAGGAAGTTCCGGTATTCGATGCAACGTTATACAGGCGCTAGTTAACGGGGAATTTCTAGGCATCGGAACGGATGAACGTTTCACCGAACTACAGTATACCGGGATTTCTTATAGCAGTCATAGTTATCTTCAATCAATCGACTGTTCTCTCTTATATTCGTGTGCCTGATGCTCTTATCAATAGCTGCCCCCCTCTGTCTTCTATTTCAACAGTGCCTTAAGTTCGGGACCCAGCTTAATATTCTCGCCCCTTCCCCCCCGCTCGAAAATTCCACCATTCTCTTCCTTCACTACGTATTCGTGACCTGTGCGAGACGTTTTCGGACTTTCTCCTCCGCAACACAATCGTTCAAGATACTAGCGCTGTTTAGGGTGTCTGTGAGAGACGACGTGGCTGCGATATATTTCTAAGTATGTCCCTACGTTCTCGCGGGTCGTTTGTGGGCTGAGCCCTGCGATCTCATAATTCATTTGGTCAATAGCAACTACATTACGGTCTCTTAGCTTGTTAGATAGGGTTAGCTATGACAATCCTGTGAGGTTTGTATCAAGAGAGCACTATATTTAGCTATATACACACGAGCGAGATGTATAAGTCATAATATTGACACTGTGCCCTTGCCCTCGTTCGACGCCACAACTGAAGTATTGATTGACCTAGCGAGATGCGTAGTGTAATGTGGAGGCTTCGGTTTTTTTTTTATTTCCACCATACATCAAAGCGCGACTACGTCGTTGTAGCCACAAACTCTGTATCGTAAGAGAAACAGCCTTGGCGAAACTCGGCGGGATTTGTGACTGCGCTTGGCAAAGCGTGCTTGTGCTGATTGGCGGATCAAATCTCTGCCAGAGTGCTCCCTATCTAGTGTAACAACTTCACGATTCTATATAAAGGGCTTTGCCTACCAGATATATCATCAAGCGTCTCCTATATTCAGTCACCCCATCCACTCATTACCACTCCAACCAACACATACAACTCTCCTAAACGGACACCACTCTTTTGAACTACCTTCTTTCTTTTTTTTTTTTCACGAACGACGCAGCGCGAGCCTACTTTTCCGCTTGCAAGCATGTTGCCTCTCCTGCTGCTGGCTTACCTTTCTGTCGTCTGGGCGCAGAGCCAGGCGCAGGATGTCATCGCCGCAGATACCCGACTCACGACGGCCAACGCGCCGCTGGGCACATTGGACAGATTGACAGTTGTCAACAGCGATGTCCTATACTGGGCCTCGGCGGGTGTTGTCCATGAGCTCAGAGGCAACTTTCTCGTTTCAGGAGAATGCCGCGTAACAAACACGGATTTCACCGGTAATCCTGGCGGCATGACCAGTAACTATGGCTGGGGTAGAGTGACTGATGCGAATAACGGCAATCTGCAAGTCGCTGCAGGGGGCGCCGTCGTCATTAATGATATTGCCTCAGCCTCGGCACCTACATTTGATTGGGATATCGAGACCGTCAATAATGACGGCTTGATTCAATGGTGCTTGAATGGACGAGGAGGTGGAAGCACTGCAATTATAAGGAGCAGTGGGATTTGGCACAACAAGGGGGTTCAGAGTTGGACACAGGCCGTCACACCCTTGGTTCCAAACATCCAATTTTACAATGCCAACAGAAGGGCCGCCCCAGCTCCGCCCATCAGCAATATCATTAATGATGGGACGATGGCTCTGAACAATATCTCGTCGCTCTTGGTTTCGCAAAACGTTTACGGAACCGGCTGCTGGGTCCTGGGCCCGAGTTCGATGCTGCGGATCAACCAAGCAAACTTTCAAAACCCTAACCGGGAATCTGCCTGGGCTGGTCAGAGTGCATATTTGACAGACAACACCGCTAGACTCTTTCTGGAGACAACGATGTTCGATTTCAATGGCGCAATCGGCCTTGCTATATATGGGTTCGGCAACCGGAACACAATCGAACTATCAGCCAGGCCCTCCGAGTATCTATACGACGACAGCACTGGCCGGCTTAGCTTTACTATCGGCACGACTCGCGCGAGTATTATTATCGGGGGTGGATATCGTGAAGACAACCTACAGGTTATACCGACGGCTGGCCGATTCGCCATTATATATAATGGACCTCCGCCTAATCAGAATTTACCAGCGGCATGTCAGCGAACGGCGCCGGAATGCCTCACCTACCCCAGGGTAGGGGAAACATCAACCTCGACTATAGCAACAACAAAGACAACCTCTACACCAACCAGTTCTCTCACTGGCACCGAGACAATCGGTACTCCCACTGGAACCGAGACGACCAATACTCCTACTGGAACTGAGACAAACAGTACCCCTATTGGCACCGAGACAACCAGCTCTCCCACTGACAGCGAGACGAACAGTACCTCTATTGGCACCAAGACAACCAGCTCTCCCACTGACAGCGAGACGAACACTACTCCTATTGGAACCGAGACTGGCACCACCACTGAGACGGGCACCAGCACTAGCACTACGGTGCCGTCGCCTAACCCCGAGTGCTCCATAAGCAATGACTGCGACGGCGGCCAGGTCTGCGTAGACGACAAGTGCGAGCCAAGACCTACGAGTAGCACCGGCGAGCTGAGCAGCACCTCGACAGTCACTGAGACGGGCACCAGCACGAGCACTACGGTGCCGACGCCTACCACGGAGTGCTCCACAAACGATGACTGCGATGATGACGAATTCTGTGATGTTTCGGACGGGCTCTGCAAGCCCTCGCCCACCCCCGAGTGCTCCACAAACAATGACTGCGACGACGGCCAGGTCTGCGCGGACGGCAAATGCGAGCTAAGACCCACGAGTAGCACTGGCGGGCTAAGCAGCACCTCGACAGTCACTGAGACGGGCACGGGCACAGCTACCGGCACGGGCACCGCTACCGGCACAAGCACCGAGACAG
>JAPFUP010000505.1:0-11616 GCA_030780425.1 Beauveria varroae | reverse complement strand
ACTGATTGTTGGGATGTCTGGGCCCAGTCATTGTCCTCCAATTCTGTGCCATCTTTCTATGGAACTGGATGAAGGCTCTCTATCGGAAGGGAATACCTTACTCTGAAGTGCGCTCCTTATAACGTCAACGAAAGCAAGATTAAATGACGAGGTCGACACCCGAAAAATGTATAAAGGTCGGCAATGTAATTGTGCAGCCAGCCTGATCATCATGCGCGAACCTGTTAAGTTTGCGAACACGCGACTTGTCCGAAGCATCTTTGCTGACAAAGTGATGTGCCGATTTGCGCACGCGTTCACCATCATGGATGCCGCTATCATGGGCTGCTCCCAACGGGCACGAGGCTATCTTAGCTGCTGCTTGAGGCGAGCGCCAAAGTCAACAAACAAGACGCCGCTATCAAGGCCTGCTCTGAGCGAGCACGATGCTATTTTTAAGGTGCTGCTAGAGGCGGGCGCTAAAGCCGCCTCCCCGCCTACCCCCACCACGATCGCATTTACATACGTGGAAAAGGCAAAGAGAAATGGCATGATGTATTAATACACTCATGGGCAAGACTACGAAAGATTTACACCCATACAGCCCCTGAAGGTGATAGAGATGCCGAACTGATTGGCGTTGTTGCTAACCGCTAGGCCTATCGCCGCGAGGCACGTGGGTGGTGATGCCTCACTTGGGCAGAGGATGCCCGATTGCTCGAAGTAGAATACGGCAGCCAGTCGTTTGGTGTAACCTCGCCTATATAGAAAAACGCCTGCCCGACGGCAGGTCTGCATGACGGCAGGCGAGATGAAGATTTCTTCTACACTAGTCACGCGCGCCAGCAGCACACACTGTTGGAGCATCAAGTAGCGCATACCATCAGGTTTATGCAACACAGTTCTATGCCAGAGCATCAAAAGACACTCCTCTTGTGCATGCGTGTACATTGCGACCGCTTCATGTGAAGGTACAAGACAGGGGAGCTGGCACCTCCAGAGACTACACCAGTCGCGCACCCCAGCCGCCCGTGGTACGCGTCTTGGCAGCCAGGGTAGCCTTCGCCTGAAATAGGATGAAGGCCACGCGCCAGTGCATGCTCGATTGGGGTATGGCCAGTTTTTTATTGTGTTTGACGCACTCACCACTTGCCACAATACTCTGAGTCGATAATTTGATACTGTATCTATTGCGCTAAATATCTTTAGATGATGCCGGGTGGCAAATTGCTAGAGTAGCACGTGTTCACGTAGCCTTTGAAGAAGCGAACCGTAGAAACTGGTAGAGAGCTAACGGACTGAAGGCGAGCGAGGCTTGTAGAGCGAGTTGCAAAAACTAACGAGGGAGTTCGTTGTATCCCATGCATCCGAAATCATAGACCAATCACGACGGCTGGTCAAGATTCTGGCGGACCTTATGCTTTCGAGTGGAGAATGTCTATAAATCGTCGGCGGTGGGCGAGCGAGTTAGTAGCCGGTATTGAGATCCGATCCTACCAAAGGACGCGGTCACGCGTCTAGACTGAGAGGCCGTTGGAGTGAGGCGGAGAGGCTTGAGGTGCAGGTGATGGAGATTCGCAAGACGAAGCTTGGGGCAGACCATTCCCACACGCTGACCAGCATGAATAACCTGGCCTGGACATATTGGAATTCAACGCGCCTCGAAGAGGCAAAAACTCTTATGAGGCGTTGCGTCCAGCTGGGACATGTTAAACTGGGTGCTAGCCATCCAGACTTCTTATCTGCTGCTAAGACTCTAGCTAGCTGGGAAAGTTGACCTTTATCTCGTAATAAACTTAGTATTGATATCACTGTATTGTTTACCTAGTGCAAGAACAGCTTCAGCTCCTACTCTATCTTTCAAATTTAACGTACGCTGTATAATAACAACTAAAAACGAGCGGCTATTTATGGGTGTTTACAGGCCATCACGCTAAGCAACATGCGCCTTAGGCTGGTGCGCCTACCTTTTTCTTTTCTACAGTGTAAGTGGGGGGACGAATCTGATTATGCACTAAACAATACTTTAATATCGATTTTGAAGAAATGCTCGTTGCGTTGTGGGCTCTGGACCATAAGTCTGCGTGCGCTGCAGGGCAAAGTCTTGGGAAACTGGGCTTTGAAGGTGGGTCCGGGGGGAAGGGTATACCGAACAGCCAGAGCGACAAACGACTACCGCCAAAAACCGCGTTCGCCTGGAGGTCTCCACCTCAGCATGGTACCTCAACGACAAGCAGCGTGAATTGTCTCTCTCGCCAACAGCTTCAAATCAGCGTGATGCAGTTTGTATGCACTGTACAGTCGTGTTCAGGTTCAGCGTCCACATGGATCCATAAAACGATGTTATGGTGGCAGCCAAAATCGGCCTAAACATGACTAAATCTGAAATTTTTTTTCGCCTAGAGTGTGGACGCTAAACCTGTTCCTGACTGTAGAAGAATCAGCATCATGTCAATTCTCTATTCCCGATAATCAACAGATCCAAATTTGACTTTTTTCGTATGCTTTTTTCGCCATTACTGGGTCCTGACGGTTGAGCAACTGGCGGGAAGCTGCTGTACTGTTGCATTTGGAGAGCAGGGCGAAGGCTGCCTCCCGCAACCACAGATTTGGTGGTAAGCTTATTTCTTCGAAATACCCTTGGCCCCCCAGCTCTTTGGTCCCCCAGAGCTCGCTCTTTTCAGATCATTCGGCAGCCCGCACAGAACCTTTTGCTGCTGTACATTCATTCATTGTTTTATTACGCCCGGTGGCTTCCAGCCAATAGGGCTCACTAGCTATTCATAGATACATTTCAGGCCACTTGCCTCATCCCTTCCACTTCATCTCTGTCGTTCTCTGTTCGCTCCACTTCGTCTTTTCATCCCCAGCATCCAACATTCTGCGTGATTTATTATCAATGGCTAACTAGCTTGGGGGCTATATCCCAAGTGTTCGGCGTCCTATCTACAGCGACCGAAGCGTCGCTAGTCATGCTCGCCGCGAACGTGGCTTCGTGGTCTGATGAAAAGGCTATCGTAGTTCTTTGCTTGTCAATTGTCGAACCGTCCTGTGGCGAGTGTGAATTGTATCGTTGCTCGAATTGCTCCCATGTCTGGTTTCCATTTCGGTCCGAGAAAGGGAACAGTGACGAGGGGAACAGTCCTTGACACATAGCAGTAGGCGAAACGGGGAGTGGAGCAACTGGAAACCAATGACGAAATGTATTTGGAAGGAGAAACGAATAGGAAGAGGTTCGATCATGCAGTGGAGACGTTGATGCGGGAGCAATAGAAGGGGCTAGCGCCCTGGCACATGACCCGTAGGGAATACAAAGAGAAAACGTTCGATCGGAGGTACAGTTGAGTGGACTCAAACCTGTAAAAACTTTTTTTCACCTTTACTTAGGAACAACCCTGGAGGAGGGTTCGTGTATACAGTAACGGAATTTTTTTTGGTGTCGCGGTTGCAAACACGGGAGAAGGTGCGCTGCACTTTCCAGACTCCGCAAGCGTCGCTGTCGTTACGCTCCCGATCATGGCTAAGAAGTCTACTCCTGGGGAGAGGCTTTTTGCTCAAGAGGAGTTTTTTGATGTGGAGAACATGGTTCGCGACCAGTTTGCTACGTTGCCGCACCCGCTGCTGGAGGCCATTGATGTAGGCGTGGCTCGCCGGTGGCTTACGGCCAATGCCGATTTGGTACGGATGGTAGTGCAGAGGAATGCGCTCGATGTGGCTCTTTGTGGTGCCGTGGGCGCCCTTCTTCGCAAGTTCCACATGGACGAGTCCGGGGTGAAGATCCGGTGGGTCGAGCGGCGTGAGATGTCTAGAGTCTGTGAGGACTCTGGTCTTTTGCTGGGAGAGCAAGAGCCATGCTTCCTTTTTGCCCGAGCCTGCCGCGAGTTTTTCGATCCGGGGGAGTCCTGGAAGCCACGCCAGCGGCACGCACTTCTTGTTCCGGAGGCGTCACGGCGCACGATTCGTGTCGAGTTGCTCGAGACCTTGATGCTGGTGGCCAACTTGGAGACTTTGTTGCGTTTTTGCTTGGCGGCAAGCGGAGACGAAGGATGGCATGAGGAGATGAACGAGTTGTGTGGCGTCGTCTGCGACAAGCTGGCAAGTATGGCTCGGCCGAGAGAGAGCCAGGTACGCAAGGTCGGGTACTTTCTTTGAGTTTGTACAGCAAGTCTTTTCGAAGGATGAACAATGATGATCTTTCTATTTTGCGGTAGCAAGGAGTGTCTGTGTGTGGAAACAATGTAGACAGTAGGTGCGAAAAGCTTCGTAATTGTAGAGTGGTAGGCTACCAACTAAATAACACAAGATCTTGTACATAGATGCAGAAAATATACCAATACAAACCTCATCTACCAAGTAAACCAATGATAACCTCACCGCCGGAGGCCCCCAAGCACATTATGGAATCAAAAGCGTGGGGCGACCGTAGGGAGCACCAAGGGAGCGAAGCGACCGACGTTCAGGCGTCTCATATATAGGCTACCAATAAACTTCTTCTCGTACAGTGCGGCAGACAGTGTGCACGGTCGGACCCAGACAGTGCTATAGTCCCTCGAAAACAATTCAGAAAACTAATGGAAAGAATTATTTTCGACCACTTTTGGGAGCAAAAACGACGAGACTGAAAAGTCACTTTCTGAGCGTCACGAAGTATCACGGAGTGGTAGAGTGGGTGTGACACCCACTATGGCGCGAGGTACGAGTGACATAGGAGCGGCGGAGTGACCTGGTCGCTTAGTGTTTACACCTTATGTTTGACCCTCATGGAAAACAACATCCCATTTGCGCTGATGAAAACGCCGACTTTTGCGGGCGATAAAATTACTGGAACGAGCGTTGCGAAGGGTCAATTCACCAAGGCTGGAATCGACAGACAGGATGCTGTACAGTATCAAGAGGAAAACTCAACGACCATTCGCAATGCTAAAGAACAAAACTTTTCATCTATCAAAGTTTGCCAGACTGGTAGCCACATGGAGTGGAACATCGAAGAGGGAGCCTATGTTCTCTGCAAAGCGTGCGCGCTCCATCCGTATTCGTGCAGCAATATTGATGCGTACAACATCAAAAGACTGTGTTAGAAGGGCCATGAAGAGCGACTTGGGTTCTGTCAACTTGCTCTACCTTCTTCCGTGCCCAACAGATAAGTCAGTACAGCAATACATAAGTTTCGTTGTATCGAGGTACAGCTTAAAAAGAAAATAGTGAAGTAGCGGTAGTCCCGAACGCTATTTAGCTTCAATAGTTTTTCGGAGTTGCTTGCACTGTAGTTGTCCGTGACCAATGCAGCGTCACACCACTAGCTCGAGGGTAGTCGACAGATCAGCAGCTTGACCACCTGACAGGCCCCACAGCCCTTACTACGTACCTTCAATATTTTGCATTCTTCAATTCACCTCCCTCCTACATGCACCTCAAATTCAATACGCGATTACACGGCAAAGCTCAACCGTTACATGCTACACGCGCAAGCGTGCAAAAATGACCGATGCAGTCCGACTCAGCGACGACGATTTTCGACGCGTGTACGACTTCGGATTCAGAACATGGGCTGACTTGCATGCGCTTGCCGTTAGCAGCTCGGCAGCCCCAACTTTCGTCAACTCCGCCACTGATGCATTTCTTCACCAACCATCATTCCCACGCACACTATGCCTGAAGAATGAATACGAACGCGCTTTTGCCACCGGAACTTCCAGTTGGAGCGCAGGTGGAAACGCATGCGGCTTATCATCATTTTCTACACCAGTGCAAATTGGGGTAACGAGGAAGGAGCCGGTCAAGCTGTCTATACCTGCCACCATGCAGGATAAGCCGGGCTCTCTCTTCCCTTCTCGTAATGGGAACTATATTGCAATTCTCATGCTGGCCTGGGCTTACATCCTATCGGCCCGCTGGGTGGAAATTTTCCCCGAGCCATGTTCAATCAGCTACACCGAGAGCTTTGCATCCCAAGACCATGATGTGAACAGCGGTGATACGATCGAAATAGATATCGGTGCCGCAAGCCGAGAAGAGGCTCGGTGGTGGGCTGGTATATTGGCACAAGGTCAAGGCTGGCAAGCAGCTATGCGGTCAGGTCACCCCAGAACACTTCTATCACCGTGGGAAACCCATCTTCGTTCAAGCCAGAGCTTTTCCATATCCGCGGATATCAAGTTTTCAGCATCACAGTGTCCTGCACCCTCATTTTCCGAAGCCAAAGCCTACCTACGAAAGCTATGTGAGCGGCACGACATTTTCGATCAGAGTCTAGCTGCATTAGCTGCTGTTCTTCTTTTCCCCGCGTTTGGTGTGGGCCAAGAGTTACAATTACCCACTCCTAGGATTCGTGAGCACCCGACGGCAGGGAAACCATCTGTCCAGGTGAGCGCTCGACAGGACCATGACCAACTGTACCAGACCGAATACTTGGACAAGTGTCTTGCTTCGAGCTGCCATACAAAAGGAATACGACCAGTCCTACTTAGTGTGTTTTATGAGTCCAGTATATACTGCAATGCCGTTACTCCATGGCTGCAAGGGTCTCTCGCAGCAGTTAACTCTTTGGCAGTTGGAAAGCCTTCCTTGTTGTGGCGAATGGTGGCGTTTCGAGCACCCACTGCTGCCTGGCTCTGGCTCGGGGCTATCACTCTAGGCTTCGAAGAAAAACTCATGCGAGAGGTTGGGTTTGGGCAAATGCCTATAGACCTTACTTCGTTCGCATGGTCGGGGACAGTCCAGTCGTTCATGCAGGGACCGATATCGAACGCTAGCATACATGAACGGCGTATCGAGCGTGCAGACGAATGCAGACTACTCTTTCTTGCGCAATCCAATTACCACTCGCGCCTTCCTGTTTGTCAGTGGAGGCCATTTGGCTCAACTCCACTGGAAGATGCTGATATCGACGTGCGCAATCATGTCGACTGCCAGGGCCATAGACTTCGGTATGAAGGGTTCTCCTGGGATTGTAAAGATGGCAAGGCAATGTATTGGCCATTAGGGGATGCGAAGGTCTTTGCCCGAACTGCAAGCCCGATTGGCCCGAAATCAAGACCAACTTCACATCACACAGTGATTCGTGACAATGAAGTTGTCTCAGAGAACGCAACTCGAAGTATCTTTGGCTGGCTTCGTTTCGACGGTTACGCGCCGCGCGAGAAACCAATATGGGAGCACGAATGGTTTGCGACATCAGATTCAGACGAGGACGAAGATCTCAATGGCTATGAAAGTGAATCTAACGATGGCGCTACGTCTACCCCTTATGTACGGTCATGGATATCAAGTTTACCAAGAAAGAGAGTTGGCGATGATGGGTCCGCGGACTTGGTAGCCTGAGTTTGACCTTTCCGGAGACTGATTAGACAAAAGGTAGAGATCAAACCTGAACCATATTTCATCAGGGTGGCGATCAATGCAGCCATCAATCGAGTGAGTTGGCTGCTTAATAAGCTTTTTCTCCGTTGAGTTGATCAACCTCGGCCCTATGTTGACTTGGTTGACGTTGCGTTGATGGTTGATGGACACCTCCTGTGCCGCGCTGGTACCTTGCTCGCAAGATGGGGATCCGACTCAGCTGGCCAACGCAACGCTACTCCCATCCTGCCTCTTCCTCCCACATCTGCATTGACAAATCTCGAAGCCATTCTCCAGCTGCTGCTTTATCCACTAGTTGTCTGGTCGCTGTTTCGTCCGCCTTCTTCAGTAGTATTGGATCAACCTCCTCCACGGTACCCGCCTGCAGCCATGAACGCAGCACCTGGCAAATCGCAAATGTGCTTGCCTCTAACTGACTCCGTAGAGGCGTCACCATGCGACCTGCCGCCGAGAATAACCTCTCGCACTCTGCGCTCATCGTCTGAACCGTCATGAAATATTGCCATTCGCGATAGCCTGTGATATTTGAACCGCTGAGCATGCCAACACTCCCGCGGATCGCGGATGTCGCTGTCCAGTTGCCACCTAGCATACTCATCCTCTTCCTTGTCCGTGTCTCTTTCTTCTAAGTTTGAACGCCATTTTCTGCTGACATTGGCAATAGTTGCGGTACAATGAAGGGTTATTGGCGGGATATAGGCGTCCTGCTCCTAGAAACAAGAGTTGCAGTGGCCATGCAGCCCCACGATCTGGCCCTCAGATGTCACGCACTACTGAAGTTGCTCAGTCCTCCATTTAGACGACAATATGCGCCGCGCAGTTTGGAGGCATCTCGACAGTATTACAAGCAAAGAAGGCGCTCCTCTCTTTGCCGCCTTCCCTGTTTCACTGCCAGACTTTGAAGAGCACCGGCGCTAACAAGGTCGGCCACGTCGCCACTACCGCTTGCGCGAGGATCGACCCCAACGATGTTCAAAACGCAAACGACACCCATCAGCACGCATTACCAGAGCCTCAAAGCGGCGAAATCACAGTAGCCACCGGTGCTCATCATCGGCGCGGGACCGTATGGCCTCCTGCTTGCGTAGTCCCTACGCCGCCGTGACGTGCCGTCGCGAGTGTTTGAGTGCAGCGGGGGTCCCAAAGGCCACTCGAGCAGGGCCCACGGCCAGCCGCTAGCAGCAAAGATGCCGATTTCGCTCCTCTTGTTGATTCTACATCTGGGCTAGTATGAGTGGTGAGATTAGATTTATGTCCGGGCCCGTAGTAGCCGCGCCGCGCTCGGCCTGCCACTTGGAAACTAGTACTATAGCGTAAACTGTGATCTGTGGATGCCGACAGTGGACGTTACCGGCGACGATCAACACCTCGGTGCGGCGTAGCATTCCTCCGCCGCGACTACCATTCCAGAACTAATCAGGAGACTGCAGCGTATATATTGGACGTCTCTGACTTTTTGCTGCCCCAACTATATGCCCTTCTTCTTTTCTTTGGAAGGAAACTGCTCGGGAACCTCACGATCTAATACTCATATCGCTAACATGTTTTCCTGCGACGTTTGCAACTCTGTGTTCGACAAAAGGCTGGCGGCAACGCAACATAAAAAGGCAACTAAGCACTGCTTTTGCCAACACTGCAAGAAAGCCCTGGCATCTTCGAAAGGCCTCCAGGACCACAACGATGATGTTCACTGCCACACGTGTCCGAGTTGCAGGGGAATCTTCGTGTCGAGGCTGTTGCTGACAAATCACCAGAAGGCCCAGCGACACTGCTACTGCGGTGACTGCAACAGAGTGTTTGGAACCGATGACGGGTTCAAATCACACATGCAGTCATCACGACACTCGACGGAATTTCGTTGCTGTGATTGCGATCGCGGATTCAATAGCGGCGCCGCCTTGGATCAGCACCTCCGGGACAAGGTTCATCAGCGTCCAGCTGTCACCAAAAAATTCAGGCACAAGAACAAAGTGCAAAAGGCCAGCAAGGAAAAAGCTGCAGCATCAATTTCACGTTGCAGTAAGTGTATTCGTACATTTGCTACCGAGGTGTCTTTGAAGCAGCACCTTGCCTCTCCTGCACATCGGCCGCTGGGCAGCCTGACTTGCTTTGCCGGCTCATCGTGCAAGAAAAAGTTCCGCTGCCCGTCTGCCGTGCTTCACCACCTTGAAAGTGGCGCTTGCCCGTCGGGCATGGATCGTGATCAGATGAAAATCTTGATTGAGAGGTATGATATCGAAAGGCTTATCACGAGGTTGCCGTCCGACGAAGGTGCTTTTCTGGAGAACCATTCAAATGTTGATTCGGATCTCATCCGCACACCGTCGAGTCTATCCTTGAGCTCCACTTCTGATGGTTGCTGGACTCCCACAAGCGGCAGCTTGTCTGACTGGACCATGCTCATCTCACAGTCTCCTTCGTATCGCTGCCCCCTCTGCCCTCTCGATCGTCGCCCCTTCCGAGATGCAACAGCTCTCCAGCACCATATCCATTCAGCAGCTCACTATGAGCCTTTTATCTATTGCCCGGTCGCAATATCTGGAAGTGGAAATGGAAACGGGAAGTCAAAGGCCGTTCGAAGATTTAGCACCGTAAGCGGGCTGGCACAGCACCTTGAGAGCGGCGCGTGCGTGGGTGGCGCAGCCAGCTTTTGGAACGCCATGAAGTACATAGACACACGCCTCCAGGAGATGGGTATGCACTTCAGGCTGACTCAAGGTGGTGAGCTGTAACGACATGGCATTGCATCGACGCGAGAACGTTGAGGAAGCTGTACTATTGGAGAATCTGAATGACAAGGGATCGATTCGAATGCAGATGGGAGAGGTGTATTACTGAAAGTGGGCGTTTTCTGAAGCCGCAGCAGGCCATGCTTGTGCTAGGGTTGATGTCAATAACATTTGTGGGCAGCAGCACCTCCACTACCACCTCGTGCCCGAAATAGCGGGGTCTGGCCGTGGTCGACCTGAGATTCTAGCGCCGCAGACAGCATTTATATGTCAGAACGTCGACAGTCTGCGGAGTTCGTTTCGCAATACCCTACCCGACCAACGGCAGATAGGTTCAGTGCGCAGTACCATACAGCTACCGGTATACGACTACTGCAGTACTTGACATGGCTTCCTCAAGATGGTCGGCCTTTGTCAACCGAACCAAGCGGGTACTATCCCCAAGTCCCCGCACAGGAGGCCAGGCTGCGGAGCACCACCCGCACGGCCTAGACGTTGTCTCCGAAGGGGACCATCCGGCCATCGAGTACGCGCCATTCTCATTCATACTTCTTCTTGACTCACATTGGTAGTATTGTCGCACTGCACGGCCTCAATGGCCACCGGGAGAAGACATGGACAGCGTCCAATGGCGTTCACTGGCTCCGAGACCTCCTCCCAGAAGATCTCCCGCAAGCCCGCATCCTCTGTTGGGGCTACGACGCGAACACGCATGCTTCTGGTCGAGTCAGCCAGGAGTATCTCTACGACCACGCAGTAAGCTTGGTGTCCGACTTGTACCGAAAGCGGAAAAAAACGAACGTGAGTGCGCAGTAGCTGCGATCCTGCACGACTGTTAAAGAGACCATCTAGTCGATCGACCGACCGATCATCTTCGTCGCCCACAGCCTGGGAGGGATTGTCCTTAAAAGTGTAGGCTTATCCGCTGAAGTATACGAGCGAAAATTAGTTGATTAGTGTCGCTAGGCTCTCATTCACTCCGACAGCGCGCGGTCGGACGCCTTGACCCAACACCGGTCGATCAAATTGTCAACACATGGAATTCTGTTCATGGGAACCCCTCACCAGGGTGGAAACGGTGTGCAGCTAGCGCGCGTTCTCGCCAATGTCGCGTCGCTTGTCACAGCAGCAGACGACCGGCTTTTGAAACACCTCGAGCGAGATTCAGAGTGGCTGCAGCAGCAGCAGGGCCAATACGGCCCGATCAGCAACGACTTCGTGACAAAGTACGCCTACGAAGAGTATACGACTCCAACTATCCTAGGACATAGCATCATGGTTTGTAGTTCTACTGCCATTGTTGAAAATGATATTAAGCACAAGTAGGTGGTACCGAAAGCATCAGCGGTCGTCCCGGGGCATGCCAACGCTGAGCCGATAGCCATGCACACAAATCACACCACCATGGTCCGATATGTCTCAAAGCAAGATGTTGGCTACGTAACGGTATCGGAACATCTGCAGATCATGGCCGAGGATGCCACAGAGAGAGTGCAACAACGATGGGAGACACAAGCAAGAGTAGAATGTGTGTATGTGTGTGTAAATT
>JAPFUP010000503.1:0-39787 GCA_030780425.1 Beauveria varroae | reverse complement strand
ACACACACACACACACACAGCGCCCCAAGTCGCGAGTCTCAAATACTCTTTTCTTGCAATCCCCATTTTGGGATAGATGTTGTGTTTGCTCTCAGTTATTGAGGCTACAGCTCGACACGGCGTTGGTATAGGTTATAACACGGTGGTTGTTGCTTTCATCAAGACAGTGATTATGGGGGCGAGAAGTGCTGAGCTACCAGCGAGATACTTGCATATATTACGTGTATTAAATCAAAAGTCAGGCTTGATGCATAGCTTGGATGCATTGTACACTCGGCCACCACGACGTTGTCAACAGCAGAGGCATGTGTGAATTGAGATGGATTCGTAAAGTCCAGCTGATGCCTCATTGCCTGTCAACGACTGCGTCAGATCCATCCCGCTCCGGCGGCGGCGCGGTGCAGCTGTATCGGTACGGCTCGTGCAATCCAAGCCTCGTCCACTCGACCCCCAACCAGATTTTCGCTGAGACACGGTGGGGGGTGTATTTATTTTTGAAACTTTCTCTTTATTAAATCAGCCTGCCAGCTTGTAAGAACCTGGCTGCAGTGGTTGAATCGCGCACCTGCAGACCTTGTCCGGCAAAAGCCCTGCAACCCACCTAGCCCACCAACTGCGGCCGACGTCGGCACGGCCTGCAGGGCCAACATGCGTGTGTGCCCCAAAACGGGATGGCCATCGAAACCTCATGGCCCGACAGCTGCATATTTGCTTGCTACATCATATCCATTGCAAAGACGACGATACCGCTCGACCCCAACTTTTTCAATGTACGTGACCAACCCCCCCGAATCTGCTGGAGGAACAAAGATCACGGTCCCTGTCTTGAATTTTGGCGCCCAATGCTGCTGAAACGGAAGAGCGAGCCGTGGGAAGCCGACCTTTGCTTGACTGGTACCACAAGCTAACGAACGGCGCAGCCTCAACAACTCGGCTACCTACGCGCGATTTCCATCATCCCCCCTTCTTCTCGACAATCCAATAGTTGTAATATCTCGTTGCATTTCCAATTCTTCGATTTCCGTGGCCATGTCCACCACAGCCGGGTAAGTCTGCCCCTCCGTTTGCGGGAGCCAAAAGCGCACCGCTTCTTTCTCGCACCCCCGACCCGAAAACAGTCACGAACCAGGACACAATGAGAGATCGTCCCAGAAAGAATACATTTACTAACCAGACTGCTCGTGCAGCGCTTTCATCGCCGGCGGCATAGCGGCCTGCGGCGCCGTGACCGCCACGCACCCATTTGAGACGGTCAAGATCCGGATGCAGCTGCAGGGCGAGCTGCAGACCAAGGGCCGGCAGCCGCACCACTACCGGGGGCCGCTGCACGGCGTCGGCGTCATCGTGCGCAACGAGGGCGTCGGCGGCCTCTACCGCGGTATTGGCTGCGCCTACGTATACCAGATCCTGCTCAACGGCTGCCGCCTCGGCTTCTACGACCCCATGCGCCAGGCGCTCGCGTCGCTGTTCCTGCGCGACGGCGCCGCCCAGAATCTTGGCGTCAATATGTTATGTGGTGCCGCGTCGGGCGTCATCGGCGCCGCCGCTGGCTCGCCCTTTTTCCTCGTCAAGACGCGTTTGCAGAGCTACTCGCCGTTTCTGCCCGTCGGCACCCAACACACGTACAGGAACGCGTTCGACGGCATGGCGCAAATTTATCGCGGCGAGGGCATACGCGGCCTGTACAGGGGTGTCGGCGCGGCCATGATCCGTACGGGCTTTGGCAGCTCCGTCCAGCTGCCGACGTACTTTTTCGCCAAGAGGCGGCTAATGCGGCACGCCGGCATGGAGGAGGGCCCGGCGCTGCACCTGGCGAGCAGCGCCGTCAGCGGATTTGTCGTGTGCTGCTTCATGCACCCTCCTGGTATGTGGGACAGATCGATATGCCAAGACATTGAAGAGGAAGACGTAGCTAACTTTGCTCGTGTGAAACAGACACCATCATGTCGCGCCTGTACAACCAAAACGGCAACCTTTACAAGGGCGTCCTCGACTGCCTGGGCAAGACGATCCGCACCGAGGGCGTCTTTGCCATTTACAAGGGCTTCCTGCCGCACCTGGCCCGCATCCTGCCGCACACGATCCTAACGCTGTCTCTGGCCGAGCAGACCAACAAGCTGATGCGCAAGGTCGAGGGCCGCATTTTGCCCATGCTGGAAAAGGACACGAACCGCTTATAATGTTTTTGAAGCGTATTTCTGACACTTTTTTTTTTCCTTTTTGTTGACATACATATACAGGCAATTTTCTCCTCTAGATGGATGAATTTCTTTTGGTTTGCAGATAGAATACCGGATATCCTGGGACGGATTGAATGCTTAGAGGAATTACCAGAGCAAGTTGGATATTCCTGGAGTTTAAAAAGAATACAAAGAGTTCAAAAGAATACAAACTTTAGTTGTTGAGTGCCAGATGCCGATTTGGCTATCCAGTCATGCCTGTTTCAATGCGCCGCCCTAGTTCTATCTCATAGTCTCGTAAGATTATCTCATGTACTATCTGTGATGTCGACTCAGCCACTGACGGACCGTCTACAACCATAACACAGTTTGCCCTTGAGATTTGCGGCCGCCGAGTCGCCAGAGTCTCGTCCCAAGTCACCCGCCCAGCGGTCATCGCCTGACTCGTCAAGCGTCATGCCGCAGAGACGGCAAAACGCGCCACCCGCCGCGCGGTCCAGCTTGTCCGCCGTGCGCACCACATTCGCCACGATGCCCGCGTACGGGCCCTCAACGCCGTCAAAGTACCGCTGCATCACCTCTTCGATGCTCACGTCCCTGTGTGAGACGACCTGGCTCCCGCCGCCTGCCAGCCCGTCCACCATGCCCTCCTGCTTCATCTCGGCCAGCGCCGGAATCAAATCCACGTAACTGACGAGCTCGTTCTTGAGAACCTCGCGCAGAGGGTAGTACAAGGGAAACGAGGAACGTGACGTCTCGTTGCCGGCGGCGTCGTACGCGCAGACGGTCTGCGGGCCGTCGCCGACTTGCCCCGGGACGGAGAAGCCGCGCCCGTTGGCGACCTCGGCGAGGGTGAGCGCCGCGAGCGCCGACGTGCTGTGGCCGAGCAGCACGACGTCGTAGCCGCGCGTGCGCGCGGCGTCGATGAGAATGTGGCGGACGAGCAGCCGCAGGACGTCGGCGCGCGAGGTGACGGATGGCAGGGCGTCAAACACGCGGCGCAGCCTGTCGGCGTCGCTAGCCCCTGCGACTCCGTCCTCGACGCTTGCTGATGCTTGATCAGCAGGCATCAGCGTCGACCAATCGACCGTCTTGAGCGCCATGGCCCTGGAGAGATGCACGCAGTCAAACGAGACGTGCGGGTACTTTTGGCGGTATCGGGCCAGCAGGCGCCGCGCGGGTGTCGTGCCATCATCGGGACTGGCGGACAGGTTCGTGTCGACGTGGAGGATGAGCGGCTCGAACGCGCTCGAGGACTGCTTGGCGGCGTGGTGGCGGGCGCTGTCGTCGAGCATCTGGGCGAGGCAGGTCGAGGAGACGCCAAAGGAGAGGCCGGCGAGGTAGCGCCGCGGGGCGAGGTCGGCCGAGGCGCGAATGTCCTTGTGCATGGTGCCGATGCTCCTACGGAACTTGCCGACGACGTGCTCGACGTAGCAGTCGCTGCGTGAAGCATTGGGTCAGCGTTTTGGTCTTGATGAGGGCCCGAGATGTACATGGGTTGGTGGTGGTAGGTGGTGATGGAGGGGCAGCGTACCGGCATGTGGCGAGATTTCGCAGCTTGTAGGGGGCATTCTCAACCTTGCACCGCTTGCAGGGCTGGCCGGGCGGAGCAGCAGCCATTATGCAGTATGATTCTGGATTCTAACCATGAGAAGACTGCGTCTCTTGTGAAAAGAGATGGCCGGTACTGCAGTGAATGAGTTTTCACGAGGTTGACGAGCGTTGGGAAGGAAAAATTTAGCCCACTTTGCCCCTCCATGCGGGCTGTCCAGATCGGGCAATCATGTACGTATTGTAGATTAACTGATGATTACATGTTCTTGCAGCAGCCAAGTCGACAAGGTTTCGTGAAAATCATTGAATCGTAGTCTTGCACTAGCTTTAAAAGAACGACAAAGGGCTCTTTGCAGCTGGAGAACTGGAGGTTTGGTTTGCTGGTCAATCCATCTGTCAGCCTACGGGTGAGGCGGATGACAGCCTCGGCGCCGTAGTGTGCCTGCGCGTGGTGGCAAAGCCGCCGCAATTGATGGCGCCGGAGGTTTTGCATTTTCCATTTTTCCGTTTCCCCAATAGATCTTGTACATGCTTGCCTACATCTTCTTTATTGACCAAGAATTGGATAATTGTTCTATTTCTATTCTGCACAGCCCGGCTGCGGCCGTGTTAGGCCGGTTTCAGAGGGTACCTGTGACAAGGGCCGCATGCTGCACGGCAACCCATGCAACCGGCTTGGTCTGGCAAAACCTAAAACACGGGACGACGCAGAGAGGGGACGAGGCTCAGATGCTGGTGGGCAGGCAGCTGGACTTTTGCAACATGGAAGAACTGTTGTGAAGCCAGAGTGGACAGAAGAAAGTGAATATATCTTTTGGCGACTGGTAGGTAAAACGGTGATGGCTATTTGGGGCAGTAGCAGTAAAGATTCGTACTCGCATAGCAGCCTGGTAAGCATGACGTCAAAGGCTGGGTTACCTTGTTAGTGGTCTGGCCATCTGGTCAGCCGCCGGCCGCCTTTGTTAAAGCGCCGGTAACTACCAGGATTCCAGGCAAAAGACTAAAAAGTCGGCTGGACGCGATTCTTTCAGTTGTTTAGGTATTAAGTGGCTGTCCTGCCCTCTGACCAACTTTGACAATACTGGTACTGCACCGACCGTTGCCGACCACTCAATACTCAATTCTTCCCATTCCTCAACGCCCCCCAGACCACACGCGATCCCTTGACTGAAACAGACCATTTCCCAAACCATCAAGCGCCACCGGCCCTGCAAAGAATTGAGAAATACCGCGTCCGTCCAATTCTGCGCGTTCAAATCTATTTTTGGCCAACGACTATCCTTGGACCGTCACCTTTGCCTCGCCATCGCACGTTATGCAAACTCATCGTGCATGAGACGCCCCATCGCTCACAAGGTTCAAGCCCCGGTTCTTGGAATTGCCAGGGGTTTTATCACAACTTATTATTGGTACGATGCTCTTTTATTAGCGGGTGCTCGTCACAATAATCTTTGCATCAATTATACCCCACGCAATCTCGCTCCGCTGCCACTCTGTAATATCGCTTATTGCTGAGCTAGGCGCATCAATCAAGCTATTTACCATTTATTAAGCAACGCTCGACTGACCGTCTCTCGATTTCCGAACGGCAAAGAAAACAAAAAGGACAAGGTTCAATCGCAAAACAACAGAAAAGACGGATTTGTCCTGAACCATCTTCCCCGCGCCGAGCACGAGTTGCAATCCTCTCTTGTCCTGTAGGGTCTTCGTTTGAACCCTCGTTGACCGCATCTCTCCATCTCTCCTCGACTTTTGTCGCAACCACCAGTTCTTCTTCTTCTTCAGTTCAATTCGTTTCTAGCCATCAATCATCTCGAATCACGGGGTACAGGAAGATAATTTGAACCACTAGACCACTGCCAACTTCTAGTCTGTCGACAAATACCTCGCCTCCAGAGCTTGCGCCAGCAGCCGCCCACGCCGCCACTTGGGTCTATGGCGCTCGCAGATCCTATCGATTTACGTCGACGATCCTGCCCCTGACACTCCATGTCCCTTTTCCTTCACAGCGACCACTTCTGTCTGTCAACAATCAAACTCTTGCACCATCGTTTCTTTCTTTCCTTTATCGTCTTTTCAGCCCCTTGCCCCCTTCTCGGTACGACTCGACATCAACAATCAAGGCGCTGGTCTGCTTCCCCGTGCGACCCCGATTTTCCGCCTCGTCTTCGTATTCAGCAGCCTGGTCCTTTGGCATCAACCCACCATCCGCCAACTGATTCTCGCCAACTCTTCTTCTTCTCATCCCATCTTTGAACCCACAGCCACCATGGCAGAGGTTGCGGCCCTGGCTGTGCCGCAGCAGCTGTCCTTCGCACCGGACGCGATGACCCCCCGACCACGGCAGAATAGCCGTCTGAACCTTGACACCTCCCTTGTCAACAGCAACGGCTGCTTCGAGTTTGACCGCGTCATCAAATCTGGCTACGTCGAGAAGCGCACCAAGACAAAAGTACGCTCACCTCATGACCGCATATCTTTGCACCATGTTTCCTTGCACCGCCTCTGCACCGCCCATGCTAACTAACTTCCTTCCCTCTTCTGCAGCAATGGAGGCCCGTTTATCTCGTCCTGCGCCCCGACTACCTGTCGATTTACAAAAACGAAAAGGAGACCAAGCTGCGATACCAAATACATCTCGCCGACCTCACCGCCGTCACCTTTCTCAAGGATCCGAAGCAGAAGCGCCACAACGTCTTTGGCCTCTTCTCGCCGTCGAAAAACTTTCACCTGCAGGCGCGCTCGCCGCAGGACGCGCGCGAGTGGGTGGACCTGATTCGCAGCGACGCCCGCCTCGAGGAAGCCGAGGAGGAGATGCTGCTCGCTAGCCCTTCCGCTCGTGGCCTCTCCCCGGCTGCCGCGCAGCTCAACGGCATGACCAACATTGACGAGCAGCTGCACAGCCTGCTGCCCGAGCGCCTCCTCTCGAGCTCCCCCGAGACGTTGAACCCGCCGGCACCGGGCTTCCTGGGCCACCGCGACACCTCCCTCGTCGACTCGTCGGGTGGCGAGATCGCCTCGGGCCACTCCGATCTCTCTGATACGGACTTTCAGCGCATCCGCGGCGGCTCCATGGAGAGCCAGCTGTTCCCCGGTCACATTGAGGTCGGCTCGCTGCCGCACGCCGGCCTGCCCTACCGCCCGACGGCCCAACGGTCTGCCAGTCAGGTCAGTGTTGCCAACCAGGAGCAGGAACTGGACCGCGTTGTCTGGCAGGGCTGGCTCTGGCAGCTCAAGAGCAAAGGTGGCGTCCGGCAGTGGAAGGACGTCTGGGCCGTGTTGCGCCGCCGCAACCTTATCCTCTACAAGGACGAGTCCGAGTATCTCGCCCAATGGATCGTCCAGCTCTCCGTCGTTGTCGACGTCGTCGACATTGATCCCATCAACAAGAGCAAGGAAAACTGCCTGCAAATCATTACCGAGGAGAAAAGCTTCAAATTTTGCGCACGCGACGAAGAGGCCCTCGTCCAGTTCATCGGCGCCTTCAAGAGCCTTATTGCGAAGCGCAAAGCACTCGAGTCGAGACTGGCGGCGTCGTATTCCTAACAAAGGCCTCTGACCTCTGACAGTGTTCATTTACCCACACTTGTCCATCTATCCCTTCACAGCAGCCTCCTCGACGGCATGGCACTCGTTGAAACACATATCTGTTTTATTACCCTTGTTTTGCCTTTTTTAACGACTTTACGACTACAAGCGGGCAGCGACCATTCTCTCTCTTTCTCTTTTCGCAGCCTCTATTTTCTTGTTTCGTTTGTAAGCCACTTGCGGCGCGTCAATGCCATTACGGAAGCAGATGATGCTTCCACAATTGTTGTGCTATTCTCTTTTTTTTGGCATATGGCCAGAAGAAGTTCCAAGAATAGGATGGAGTTTTTTTTTCCTTTTTTCTAGTGGTCCTGGGCACTCGCTCCATGCTTTTGTTACATTGTTTATTATCCCTGGCTGGAGTTGTGTACAAAGATTCTGGTATTTCTTTAGCTCACCGTGTAATTCTATATACGCCCATAGGCTGGCTGACGGTTGTGTGAATGTCGTACTGACGTGTAGGCATAAGCCATCCTGTAGGTCGTTGCCAGGACGCATGTGAACTTGTTGTACATGTGGAAACTAGAGGCGTACAAAAGACGTGAATGCTTTTCTTTGTCAGGCTTATGCGCTTTCTGGTGCAGAAAAGGCTGCTCTCCGGCAGACTGGTGGGCAAGGCTAGACGCTGCGGGACTGGTGTGGCCACGACGCATCAAAGAATTACCCGAACTCTTTTGTTGATATGAGATTATCTCAAATTTGAACTCGTGAGACTGTTTGGACTTTTCCCGATGCGTCGCTGACAATATGGTCCGATAGACGGCGAGATTGCCGCACAGCTGACCACGACGTCACTATCCTGTGGTTGTGGTTTGCTCTGCGGGTTCAACGTGATATTTGTCCTCGTCGAGAATAGACGAATCAAATTTGCAGGGCTGCACATGTGGAAAGGAGCAAATTACAATTATTTAAAACTCCCCTAATATAACTCCATTATACATGACCCTATGAGTCCATCATCCGTTCGCGTCTACATGCTCTCTTTGTCACCTCCGGCAGGAACTCAAAACAACATTGGTTTTTCTCACCGAGGGAGCTTCTAGGTGCATGAAATGCAGAATTCAAATGACACCAAACAGGTGAGATACCGGGCGCCCCTTACTATCTCTCCGCTGACAGACCAAGGTCGTCGATTCACAGACCCGTATTCGGCAATCGGGCTCTGCAGGAGCTCGGCCCTCCTCTCCACAACGCCGAGATGGCCAAGGCCGAGTTCCCGCCTGGGCTTCCACAACCCATCTTTCTTTTCATATCTGTGTCTAAACAGGGCCACAACTCTCTGAGGCAGTTTTCATCATGGGACAACATTCCAAAGCAGACGAGGTATATGAAGTGTAGATCCGTTGATGAAGGACCATGTGCAACAACCTCGTCACCTGGCCGCAGCCTCGCTAGTTTTTATAGCCACATTAACGGACCCCTCCCCCCTCCAACCAAGAAACTGACAGCCGGAGCGTGCCATCGCTGCATCTGCAACTAATCGTCTTGGCGGGCACGGCGGGGGTTCCGGCTAGATATGACCCGAGCAGGGATTGCCTGCGCGATCGATGAAGCAAGACGACTCGGACTGATAAAAGGCCCTGACCCTCGTCATCACCAGCCATGAATTTTGTGACGCGCGCATCTCAAGACAAGCATAACGGTAACCGAAACTTCCAAGCCGAGTACGCGGATTGCCTGCACCCCGATCTTGACCGAGTTCCGGCCTCTTCATCATGAAGCTATCCGCCGCTCTCGGCGTCGCGCTGCCCGCACTCGCCGCCGCCGTCGCCGACAAGCCCGCTGTGCCTCTGCACTCCTCGAGCCGCTGGATCCTCGACCGCGACAACCAGCGTATCAAGCTGCGGTGCGTCAACTGGGCCGGACACCTCGAGGCCAACCTGCCCGAGGGCCTGCACAAGCAGCCCGTCTCGCGCCTCGCCGACTGGATCGCCTCTGCGGGCTTCAACTGCGTGCGCCTCACCTACTCCATCGACATGGCGCTTCAACCGTCCCTGCCCGTGCGACAGTCCTTTGTCGCCGCCGCCGCCGCGACCGGCGCCGACGCGGCCAGCCTCATGGCGCTGCACGACGCCGCCGTGGACATGAACCCGTTTCTCGCCAAAGCGACCGTCATTGATGCGTTTGACGCCGTGCAGGCCGCGCTCTGGGACCGCGGCGTCGTGACGATTCTCGACAACCACGTCTCCCGCGCGTCGTGGTGCTGCGACCTCGACGACGGCAACGGCTGGTGGGCCGATGCTCCCGGATACCTCGCCGCCAACTCGCGCTTCTTTGACCGCGACGAGTGGCTGCGCGGGCTCCGCGCCATGGCGGCCTGGGCGCGCGGCGACGGCAGCAGCAGCAGCAGCAGGCCCGGCATCGTCGGCATGTCCCTGCGTAATGAACTTCGCGCGCACGTTACGCAGATGCCGGCCGCCGCGGGCGTCTGGCGGGAGAATATGCGCGTGGCGGCGGCGGCTGTGCATGCCGCCAACCCGGACGTGCTTGTGATTGTCGGCGGCCTCAACGGCGGCACCGACCTGACGCCGCTGCGCGGCCAGACGCTGGACACGGCGGCGTGGGCGGGCAAGAATGTGTGGGAGGCGCACGCGTACAGCTTCACGCTGACGACGCCCGACGTGGGATCCTGCCTTGTGCGAAAAGCCAACTACGGGCTACTGTTTGGCTTTGTGCTTGAGCAGGATAAAAATAGCACCGGGCCGCTGTTCCTGTCCGAGTTTGGCGTCGGCATGACGGGTGGTGAGAAGGATGGGCTGAATGACAAGGACAGCAGGTACTTGGCGTGTCTACGTGAATACATGGAGGGAAACGACGCCGACTGGTCGCTGTGGGCGCTTCAAGGGACGTATTATGTCCGCGACGGCAAGGTTGATGCCGAGGAGACGTGGGGCGTCCTGGACCATGACTGGAAGGACTGGAGGAACCCGAAGTTCAAGGGCATGCTGGGAAAGATGCCGGAGATGACGCAGTTTCCGTGAGTGGCGGGAGTGTGTGAGACCATACCACGTAGTCCGTGAGTGGCAGGAGTGTGTGGGATTACATGTAGCGTAAATGATCTTGCACATGAAGAGCAGGATAAACTTGTGTCTATGCCTTACGATTCAAGCCGAGAGCGCGTCAAGAGAGGAAACAAAATGGGACCTCAGGTTGTGTTTGACCAAGTTTCAGACTTTCGATTGATACAACTAAGCATTTGTTAAGTTCCAACAGTAAACACCAACTTTCAACAGTATACCCTCCGCACCACCTGTGCCACTGCCCCTTCAAAGACGAAAAAAAGAAGAAAAAATTCAAACGAGCATTCCAGAATAATACAGATGCCAAAACCTTGCAACTCCAGATCTGTCCGAACAGAAAAAAAGATGGAAAAGAAACCCCTGAGCACCTAGCTCAAATGCAGAAACCGGAAAAGAGTATGCGTCCAAACGCCGCGCAAAATAAGGCAACAACGTACGCACCCACATCAAGACGTGCCGTCTCTGTTGTCGAGGCCAAAGAAGGCAGCGTCAAAATCTTCATTGCTCATCAGCTCAAACGTCCCGTCGCGGTCATTCATCAGATCATCAAACGTGTCCTCACCCATGCCACCACCACCGCTGCCTCCGCCTCCGCCACCAGTGCCGCCGAGGCTAAAGTCAAAGTCCATGCCGTCGGCCTGGCTAGCATCGTTTGTGAAGAATTCTTCAAAGTTCGTGTCGTTGGCGTTGGCATTGTCCTTGACGGGCTCCGTCTTGATCGCTTCCGTCGCCGTCGCGGGTACTGCCGCGCCACCCATGTTGTTGCCGCTGGCGTTGGCGGGCTGACCATTGGCGGGCATCATATTGTCGAGCGAAATCATGGAGTCGCCGGGCGGGAAAGACGACATGTCAAAAGCGCCGGGGCCAGTCGTGCTTTGGCCTTGTGAGGCGTCGGCGGGCGCAAGCGAGAACTGCATGTCGGTAAAGTTGGACTCGGCCATCATGGGTGCTTCAGGGGCCGCTGTGACTTCCGTCTTGACAGAATGGTTGGCTGTATTGGTGTTTGTAAAGTGTGTATTGTCTTCCGTCTTGACCGTATCGTCGCCATTCGTCATGTTGCCGGCGTCCATTACCGGGAAAGGCGCGAGTGCGGGTTTAGTGTGGGCTAGAATCGAGGGCGGAGGCGGGGAATCGGCGTCGATGGAGATGGGCTGCTTAGTTTGCGCTTCGATGGGAAGGGCGGGCTGCAATTGCTGCGGCTGTTCCGTCGACTGGTCGGCATGGAGCTGGTTCAGATCGCGCAGAATGACAGACTTGGCTTTCATCTAGGTGAGGGGCATTTAGTTTCGCAGCACAGCAGGATCATGGCCGAGGCCGGGGCAGGTATCATACAATGTCGCTTTCTAGGTCATCGAGAGCCTTGTGAAAGGCGTCGATAGTGAGGGGCAGTTTCGATTGTGACATGCCTTGGGGCAGCGCGAGGTTTCCCTGGCTATCCCTCCTGGATGCGCGTAGAGCTTTACCGGTTTGCACGAGCTGGAAACACGGGTCAGATTCTGTCAGGGGATTGTCTGATGATGCAGAATCCGATTTGGATTTCGGACGTACCACATCGTTGAGTAGCGTCTGTAGCGCATCGAGGGGTTCTCGTGGCTTGGGCGCGGCCATGATGGTGGGCAGGAGTCGCAAACGGCGAGGCTGATTAGATATCGAGGGGGGGTATGATGGGAAGATGGAGCGCGTAGCAGTCGAAACTTGATCTAGGCAGACATGAGAGGATGAAGTAGGAGAATCGAGCGAGGAAAAAAGAGGAGAGAAGAAAAAGATTGGCAAAGAAGAGAAATAATCAAAGTTTAGTGGCGGTGGTTGCGCCCATGAGAAGCAAAGCAAAGGAAGAAGGTGCTAGTTACCTTGGAAAGGACGCGGCTTTTGGCTGGCTGGGCTTTGGCTGGCTACCTACTTTTGCTAACACACTTGGATGCCCAGCGCCGGGCCAGCAGTCAAGTCGGCAGGTTCCGCAGTCTTGTCCCAGCGCATTACAGGGGGCTCGAGGGCCGAGATCGCTTCAGCAACAAAAAAAGGGCACTCCTGAACCCCTCTGACAGCTTTTTAAAGAGCTTGCATGCAGTGCAAACATGTCGTGTCACTCTATGCCTAATGTGGCATTTTTGTGTAATCTTGTTCGTGGTGCTTACTGGTGCTTCAAGGACATCAACTGTATGCATAGACCACCACGCCGTTTACCGACATGGAGTCAGAAGGAATTGACAGGCTCTTTTTCATATAACTCTGACGTGTTCTTCATTCTCGAGTAAAACAAAAAAAATCAGTATCCATAACCAGCGGCAACTTAAAAGTCACTCCGAGGTGGGCTAACAACTACCCTCTTACAGAAAAGGAGAAAAATAAGAGCGAAGATGGAAGGGAAGCCTAAAAAGCCAATAATCGGCATTATTCTTACTTACAATGCCCGCAATAGTCACACTCTTCGTCGCACGCCGTATAGTTGGGAGTTTCATCGTCCAAACCGCACCCGTCAGCCTGTTCCTCGTCAGTCCCTTACTCGACAATCTCGCTTGGTTCAAAGTCTTCTGTACCAGACCAAGCACACTTACTTCCTCTTCGCTGGATGGCTTGTCAGGGCCGTCAGTGGCGTCGTGGCTGAGCCATGCCTTCCACCTACTCTCCGTCGCCTGGGAAAACGCCGGCTTCACATCGGCCGTCTGTTTTCTGAAGCAGAGGCCATCATCGCCTTCCATGCAGGTAATCTCCATTCTTCCATTTTGGAGCTCACTCGAGATATCCAAAATTTGTCTGAGGAGCTTGGCAAAACATGCGAGCGCCTCTCTGTTGGTTTCTTCCCACTCTGCCATCTCTGCACGCACGTCGCGGATCTGAATATCTCGAAAGGTACCACAGGTATGGTACGCGAGAATCAACGTTGAAACCTGCCGGATCCAGAGTCGCGGCAGCTCGTCAGCAACGATAGCGTCTTCGTCATATTTGCGCTTGATCGAGCGGGTCTTGAGGTCAAACACAGCGCCTTGCGGAACCAGGCAGCCCGCCTCGGAGATCTTCAAGGGGGATTTGGACGAGTGGGGGCCCGTTCCCGAGATGGAAAGCAGCGCGGCCAAGTCTTCAGGTGTATTGAGCTCTTGAACTCTTCTTGAAAGGGTCTCCTTCTCGACCCTTTCCCCAGCTTTGTCTGGGAGGTATCCGTCTCCTTCGAACCGCACAAGGCACCCCAAACCGCCAAACTGGAATTGAACAACGCGCTGGTGTGAGGACGAACCGCGTGAGCAAGCATCTAGTGTAGCTTTCAGGAAAGGTATGACCATAGCCGCGAATGTTGGAAAATGCCTCCGAAGACGACTTTTCACGGCGAATCAAGTGCACTGTCTTGCCCAACCTCTCGACCAAGTCACGAAAGGTCCCCTGTTTGCCCCGAACGAACCGTAGGAGTTCTCCAAGAGTACTACCACAGCCAACAATGTCGATGTTCCTCACCGTCATAGCATCGTCAACGGATGGGTTCATTTTCATGATAGCCTCGACCGTGGGCTCTAGTGGATTGCCGGGGTAATGCGCCGCATTTCGATCTCGGTAGTAGATGCCGGCATCCTGCTTGAGCATTCGGGGTCTGTCAAGAGGCGTCCATCTGGGAGGCATGCCTACAATTCTGGTTATTTTTGAGCTTTGACTTGGAGACGCTCTCTTTATATACCTGGTACAATGATGTGCGGTTCCTCTCCTTCCACCCAGTTGAAGCACGCCACTGTCTGAGACTTAATGGTTTTTGAAAGCTCTTCATCACTTTTCGTGCTAGATATCTCGCTTCTTGGAATTTCTGTGAATACTGGCCCAAATGGAGCATCTGGTGTCTTCTCGGGCATCACGACACGAGACGCTGCCTTGCGGGGCGGCTGCCAATGCTTAGATCGCTGCCTGAATGACATACTGATGATGACTTGATCCGGAACCAGAAATGTCACACAAAGACAGTTCTTCTGTCCTTGCTGCAAACAGAAGCATACCTACGCGCGCGGGGTGTTTTTTTATTAATAGCTTAAATACGCTATCACATAGCAAATGTCTTTTTGCTGTCTAGTGAGGCTGTCAGGGCATATGGCACGTGTAGAAGTTGATACAAATTTATTCTAATATATGTAAGCGCCTTAATAGTGTTACTAGACAGTAAGGAGACATTACTTATAAACGGGAGACGCTGTAGGTGCCATGCAGAAAAACACACCCCTCCCGCGGAGGTAGACAGACATGCAAACGCACCCATAGCCCGTGGGGGAACAACCCGCGCTGGTTTGATTGCCCAGCCACCATTAACATTGTCTCACTCTTCCAGTTCAATCTTCTAATATATTTGTGGGTAGTGAAAGCGATTTAAAAATAATGCAAACGAACAGCTGTGTGGCGGTGTATACCTTTGCGGTGACTGAGGTCTGTTGTGTTTGCGTATGTGAATTCGACAACATCGGAAGGAGCACTGGGATTTCATTATTGTGCACGACAAATGAGAAGTCTAGTCACCCAAAACCACAAAACCTCCTCATAAGGAATTGCAAGAATCTTCACTCCACCATTCTATACGGAGACCGCAATGATAGGCGACGGTAATCGGGCTGCCCGCCTCAAAAAAGCGTTCAGAGACTTTCTCAACGGAACTCGATCGGTTGCCGCAACTCGCGATGCTGAGCTATTCCTCGAGGCTTTGAGAGCTCAGCCTTCATCATCAGTATGCCTTGAACTAGTTTCAGGAAGCTCTTCAGGACTTGCTGCTCTCCAGAAGAGCGTGAGAGCTAGTTCAAGTCTCCCCTTCATTTGCTCTCAAGTATTGCCCTTTGTCCGATTTCTGAGCCAGCCCGAAGCAAAAGCGAATTGTGAGGGCACCCTATTATTCCAAGTTATCAATGCTATCGTCGACCCTCCTACTGCCTGTAATGCCATCCTCGGGCATTACGTCGCAGGTGGCTTTGGCGAAGAAGACGTCGAAACATTTGCATGGCTCTGTTCAGAGATCGTCATGCAGCCCACAGCAGAATTTGCCTCAATCGCTGCCGAAATAGAATATACTATGCAGAGTCATTCATTTACAAGCCATGCCGACTCCAAGGTCCGAGAATTCGGTTATCGGATTCAGGAGATTTTTCAGATGAGAGCTTCTTCAGGCACCACCAGTACAGAAGACCTGGAAGGCCCCGGCGGAAGACACGACAATGATTCTGCAGACTTTCGCAAAATTTCAATTTACCCAACCAGGGATGAGCTCTCCTCGACCATGCAGCCATTCTACCGTCGTGCCGACGAGGTCGCCAAATCTGACCCAGCTGAGAGGGCAGGTAAGCATCTCGATAATCAGTTTCGTCTTCTCCGCGAGGACATGCTTGCCGAGCTACGAGAGGATCTTCAGAATGCCATGGGCCAAAGAAAACTGAGACGCCGCGTACATGTACTTGGGGGCCTTTTTCCTATGAGCATCGACACAGGAGATGCACGCCGGGGCCGGCTCTGTAACCTTCGTGTCAGTGTCGGTTTTACGGACTCGAGCAGCTCGCCAACTTTACAGCCGGCCAACGCAAACCCTTCCTCAAAGACAACCCCGGCTTTCTGCGTCATCAATCTTTCGGGGCAATTCGTTGTCACGATGCCATAATGGGGTTTGCTCTTGTGGTCCGCAACAACGATGACCTTGTCCGAGACCCTCCTGTATTCGGCTTGCAATTCTGTTCGCCTGAAGCCCTGATGAAGGTCATCAAACTGCTACCCCAAGCGCGAAATTTACAGTTCTTGGTCATTGACACTCCTATGTTTGCCTATGAACCTGTTCTCTCACGTCTTCAGAAACTTGTCGAGCTGCCCCTGGAAACGCAGTTGCTGCAGTGCTGCGAGGACGTCGTCGACGAGCACTATGCGCCAGCGGAACTCTTCGAAAGCCTGGTTCAAAAACTTCGTGCACCTAGCTCTGAAGCGAAGAATATTCGGCTGGGTGATCAAGAATTCTCTTTGGATGAAGCACAAGCTGATGCTCTGGCTTCAATCATAGAGAAACCATTGGCGATCATTCAGGGTCCACCTGTTAAGTTGAAGGAGCAAAGCGCATTAACACACTGAAACCGGCTAGTTAGATTGGTATTCCCTATAATCGTTATTGGCGCTAATAAAATCGTATGATAGGCACGGGAAAGTCATATGTTGGCGCAATAGCCGCGAAACTCCTCCTCCAAGTCCCACGCGCTCGAATTCTTGTCCTTTCGTATACCAACCACGCTCTCGATCAATTCCTGGAAGACCTTTTGAAGATAGGAATTGAACAAGACCAAATGATTCGTCTTGGCTCCAAGTCTTCGGCTGCGACAGCTTGTCTGTTATTCGAGAATCAATCTCAGGAGACCGGCTCCCGACTGACAAAAGCTCAGCATACCTTGTTCTGTCAACTTCGACAAGAACTCAACCGACTTAGAACCTGCATAGGAGAAGAATTCGATGAAGTCGACTTCAATCCATTCCACAGAGATCTTTTGGATTACCTCGAGTTTTCGGACGATGATCAGCTGCAGCTCTTCTAGAGGGCATTCCAGATACCGGAGGAAGAAGATGGTTTCCAGATGGCTGGGGCCAACGGCTCCGTGATGGATTCGGACTATCTTTTTGATCGATGGTGCAGAGGGAGAGAGCCCGGAGCGATTGCAAATCATATACATCCAGAGTGTATGCCTATCTGGGCCCTTACAATGGACCAGAGAATTTTCTGGATGGATCAGTGGGCGGCGGCTATCCTGGAGGAGCACCTCGAAGCATTGATTGGCCACATGACACGCTCCGATGATATACAGCGGCGAATCGAGACCATTTGCAACGAGTCTAGACGCGCATTGATTAGGAAAAGAAGGATCATTGGATGCACCACCACTGCTGCAGCCAAGTACTCGTCTCTCATTGAGGCAGCCCAACCGGATTTCATTCTGGTTGAAGAGGCAGGCGAGATTCTGGAAGCCCATATTCTTGCCGCATTGAGCCCTTCAACCAAGGGTCTGATACTTATCGGAGATCACAAGCAGCTGCGCCCAAAGTGCACAAATTATTCGCTGAGTGTCGAGAAGGGTTCTGGGTACGATCTCAACAGATCAATGTTCGTGAGGCTTGTTATGCAGGGATACCATCACGGTACCCCCATTAAACAGCATCGTATGCACCCTAATATTTCCTTACTTATCCGCTCCATGACATATCCAGACCTCTTGAATGGGGAAAAAACTCTCAGCCGGCCCGCGATCCGCGGGATGCGCGACAGGGCGACCTTTGTCAATCACAGCCATCCTGAAGGGAACATAGGTGGCCACGGGGACCGCTTCGACTCTGATCAAAAGACGAGCAAGCAGAACAGTTTCGAAGCAGAGATGATACTCAAGACTGTAAAGTATTTAGGACAGCAAGGCTACAAGACAGAAAACATGGTAGTCTTGACACCGTATCTGGGGCAGTTACGACTGTTGCGAGAGATGCTGAGTCGAGAAAATGATCCTCTACTCAATGATCTCGACTCGTACGAGCTCGTCCGAGCAGGCTTGCTCACAGTTGCTGCTGGCAAAACAACGCAGGGCAGACTTCGCATATCAACAATTGGTGGGCTTTCCTCTTCAACTCGAGTACTTTTAATGCTAATACAGTGACAGACAACTACCAAGGCGAGGAGAGCGACATTGTAATTGCTTCACTCACTCGAAGTAATAACCGAGGAGATATAGGGTTCATGAAATCGCCTGAACGGCTGAACGTCCTCTTATCCAGAGCGCGTGATGCCACCATTATGTTTGGCAATATGGAGACCTTCCTAGCCTCATCGCAGGGCGAGCTTTGTTGGATACCTTTTTTTAACTTGATGAGAAAACATAACTACTTGCAAGATGGACTTCAGGTGTATTGCGAACAACACCCAGATCGATCCGTTTTGCTATCTGTCCCTGAGGACTTTGACCTCAAGTGCCCAGATGGTGGTTGCTCTGAAATCTGCGGTGCTGTCCTTAGCTGTGGCCAGCATACATGCCAAAGACGGTGCCACAGCATACTGGACCACAGCAAAGTCAAATGTGACCAGAATTTGGAAAAGAAGTGTGAAAAGCAGCATTCGTATCAAGTCAAATGTGGCGAGTCTCAGGCACGCTGTCGACACTGCCTGCAGGAGGAAGAAGACATAGCGCGACGCGCCAAGAGAGACTTGGAGATTGAAAAGGACAGGCAGGCCAAGCAGGCCGCATACCGGCAGGAGCTAGCGATTATTCAAGACGAGATTGAGAGTCTCAAGCGACAGAACAAGTACCTCCAGGAAGAAGAGTCGCAGTCGCGCACCATGCAGCAGCTCCGCGAAGACCTGGCTGCTTTAAAAGAGACTAAAGAGCGAGAGGAGTCTAAGGAAAAGTCTCGACAGGCATTGAATCACCAAAACGAGAAGAGCGTTGCGCCCACCCAAACGACATCCGATATTGCACCTGATAGTGCACGCTACGAATGGGAGCGCATGAAACGAGACGAGCATGCCAGCAACGCTGAGCTAGATACGCTCATGAGCATGAGTGGCCTTGAGAGTGTAAAAAAGTCTTTTCTTGACATCAAGTCCACAGTTGACACGGCTCTGAGACAAGGAGTCTCGACTGAGAATGAGAGGTTCGGATGCAGACTGCTCGGGAACCCTGGCACCAGCCAGTACATCAACACCGCGCATGGTCGCCCCAACTAACCGTCCCATCTAGGTAAAACAACTGTGGCCAGAATTTACGCCAGATTTCTCACAAGCTTGGGCGTCATTGCAGGTAGCCGTTTCGAAGAAGTGACCGGCTCGAAACTTGCAAACATGGGCGTCGCTGGATGCCAGAAACTTCTTGACGATGTCTTGGATGCAGGCGGCGGTGTCATCTTCATTAACGAGGCCTACCAGCTTTCATCCAGGAACAGCCCCGGCGGATTGGCTGTCCTTGACGTTCTTCTTGCCGAGGTCGAGAATCTGCGATCTAAAGTCTGCTTTGTCCTCGCAGGATATAATAAGCAAATGAAGTCCTTTTTTGCCCACAATCCTGGCATCCCGAGCCGTTTCCCTCTCGAGATGGATTTTGACGACTACACGGATAATGAACTGCTGCAGATTCTCGAGCTCAAGATTAATTCTAAGTACGGCCATCGCATGAAAGTAGAGGATGGTTTGCGAGGCTTGTATTGCCGGATCGTAGCTCGACGGCTTGGTCGCGGGCACGACAAGGACGGGTTTGGAAATGCGCGCGCGATAGAAAACTTGCTTGGCACCGTGTACAGCCGACAAAGCGACAGACTACGACGCGAGCGTCGAGAGAGCCCTCGGCCAGATGATCTACTTCTTACCAAAGATGACCTTCTGGGCCCTGAACCGTCAAATGCCCTCTTGAAGTCTGCGGCCTGGGCGAAGCTGCAGGATCTCATCGGCCTTACATCCGTCAAGGAGTCTATCAAGTCACTCATCGACAGCGCCAAGACCAATTACCAGCGTGAGCTTAAGGAGGAGCCAATCATAGAGTACATCCTGAACCGTATTTTCCTTGGAAATCCTGGAACAGGTAAAACCACAGTTGCCAAACTCTATGGACAGGTTCTCGTTGACATTGGTCTGCTCCCAATGGGCGAGGTAGTCGTCAAAAACCCATCGGACTTTGTCGGGGCTGTGCTGGGAGAGTCTGAAAAGCTGACGAATGGCATTCTGGCGTCCACTGTGGGCAAAGTACTTGTCATTGACGAGGCATATGGACTATACGATGGCGGTGCATCTAAAGGAGGCAGCTCTTCAAACCTTTTCAAGTCTGCCGTCGTTGACACCATTGTCGCCACTATCCACAGCACCGTTGGCGATGACCGATGCGTCCTGCTCCTAGGCTACCGGGACCAGATGGAAGAAATGCTCCGGAACGTCAATCCCGGGCTCAGCAGACGATTCCCACTGAGCTCTGCGTTTAGATATGAAGACTTTAGCCAGTCAGAGGCTTTAGCCAGTCAGAGCTGAACAGCATACTTGATCTGAAGCTCAAGAACCAGGGCTTCGGAGTGACGCCAAAGGCTAAACAAGTTGTGCTCAAAATGCTAGATCGAGCACGCAACCGTCCAAACTTTGGCAACGCTGGCGAGATCGATATTCTTTTGAATGAGGCAAAAAGCCGACATCAAAAGCGCCTGACTGCTGGCAAGACCGCCCGCATCTCCACGCTCGAAGCACTGGATTTTGACGAGAATTACGATAGACCTGAGAGGGCAGGAACTAATGTTGAGCAGCTCTTCAGCGACATCATAGGGTGCGAGTGTCTAGTTGCCACTCTCCAAAGATACCAGGAGACGGCTCGAATGACGAAAGCGCTCGGTTTGGACCCGAAGGAGCAGATTCCCTTTACCTTTCTCTTCCGTGGACCGCCTGGGACGGGGAAATCGACCACAGCGCGGAAGATGGGCAAAGTGTTCTACGACGCCGGGTTTCTTAGCGAAGCCACCGTCTATGACTGCTCCGCCTCAGATCTTGTCGGGCAATACGTCGGCCAGACAGGTCCAAAGGTGAGGCAGCTGCTTGACAAGGCACTCGGGGCGGTGCTGCTCATCGACGAGGCGTACAGGCTGCGCTAGGGCCACTTCGCAAAGGAAGCGCTAGACGAGCTCGTCGACGCCATCACGAAAGAGAGATACCGCAAGCGTCTCATCATCATCCTGGCCGGATATGAGCATGACATCAATGGGCTCTTGGCCGTCAACCCAGGCCTCACGAGCCGCTTCCCAGAAGTCATTGACTTTCGCAGCCTGGATTCGATAGAATGCTTCGATTTGCTGGCGAAGAAGCTAATCAAGAGAAAAGCAGACTTGGAAGCCAAAGGCAGCGCCCACATGCAGGTTGAATGCCTAGAGCAACCGTCCGCCGAATTTCAGGCAGACGTGTATGCGCTGTTTGAGTGCTTGTCTACCCAAGCAAATTGGGTAAACGCAAGGACCATCGAGACACTAGCAAATGCAGTGTTCCAAGCGGCTATGAAAGCAGCCTCGAAGCTGGAAAACGTCATGTTGACTGTATCGGAGACCATTGTGAGGGCAGAACTGGAAAAGATGGTCAATGAGCGACAAAGTCGCTCAAGCGTGCCTGCCGAGAAGTCCACTGGGGAATTGGCGGACGCCTTTTCGCAACTGTACCCGGCTGCCCAGCACAGACCGCCGCCGCAGCTATCTCCAGATCATGCCCGGGCGAGTTTTACTGCGCAGCAGAGCAAGCTGGCTCCGAGCCAGGAGATCACCGATGAATCTGCCCCCAGCGAGCCCGAGGGGCCCACGGAAATCATGGTTGTGTCGCTATCCGCGATGTGGGTGTCAGCGACGAAATCTGGGAGCAGCTGCCACGCGCAAGCCGAGCAGCAGCGCGAGGTCGAGTATCAAGCGAAGCTGTGGGCGAAGAACGAGGCGGCCGATGAGGCGCTACGGGAGCGCATCGTAAGAGAGCTAATCGAAGAGGAAGAGAAGCGCCGAAAGGAGGCCGAGATGAGGAAAAAGTTAGAATTGGAGGGCCGCTGTCCTGTGGTATATCACTGGATCCGCCAGGAGGGCGGGTGGCGTTGTGCTGGAGGATCTCATTTTGTGTCTGAGATGGAACTGAAGAATTGAGAAGAAAGTTTTCAGAATAATGTTTTTTTTTTTGGTATTTGTTTGCGACTCGACGGGAAGGGAACATCAAGTTGCTGAGAAAAGACGTGTCAATTGTATTGAGAAGAATGGCGCGGTTTGTGTATGAGGCTTCATAACGCGAGTTGACGTAGTGAAACATGGCGCGCCTATGTTTGTGATAGTAATATTATCCATCTATTTGTAGTTGATGCTCATTTCTTCTACCTTTTTGGTGCCTCTATTTTATGTTCATATATTTTGCGCATGGAGGCCCGAAGTGATTCGTACCCGGGTATCATGCAGATTGCTCGTCCAAGCGTGAACCAGATACGAGTAGTATCAAATTAGCGACGCTGCTTGATTTCGAGACTCGCTGGCAATATGTATACCGAATTTCATGTTGTTGCGGTTGCAAGGATAGTTAATAGGTACTTCGTGCTAGCATTATTAGGTGCTTTCGGCGTGTAGCCGGCGCCTACAACGTGCTAATTGAATTAGCCGGATTTCCCCCGGCACAGTCGCGTCGGCGCAATTACGCCCAAAGATTTTACGACTGACGCCGGTTTGCGATGAAAACCTATCAAGGAAAACCGATTCGGCCGACCCCATCAACATAGAACCATACGAGTTTGACACTTTTACAACATATTCGGTTACAAGAAGCACGCCTACACTTGCATTGAGGCCTCGCACACCTTCCCGCCGCGGCATGGGAAGAGACCCCAAGCGATACGTGGTTGCGCTCGGCGCTTTTTACGCACTCTTTCAACTTGCTACACAAACCTACAACCCGGCTGCTTCCTCAAATAGAATCTACAGTAACTCGCTGATAGCGAGCACCTTGTCGCCATGGCGACCACAAAAATGACCAAGAACCAGATGAGGAGGGCCAAGAAGAAGGAGCAGAAAAAGGCCAAGGCAGAGGTGCGTCGCATTGGAACATTGCCCGTCCCTCGAAGTTGCATTAGCTCATTTATGGCACAGAACGGTGACAAAACAGAGGAAACTCCCAAGGAGCCTGAGATTGAGATGACACCGCAAGAGAAGCCGGATGATGTCTCCGAAAAAGAGCCTGCTGTCCAAGTCGAAGTGGACTCTCTCGATGCGTACGACGACGATCCTGCATTCGCTGCCTACAAAGAGATCTTTACAAGATTCAACGTCAATACAGGAGATGAAGTCTCCAAGAACGAGAGTCAGGAGCAAAAAGGCACAGTGCTTTACAACGACGATGACGATATCCCCGACGAAGACCAACAACCAAAGCTGTCAAAGAAGAAGCGCAAGGCGCTCAACACGCTCTCCGTGGCCCAGCTCAAGGCCATCGCCGCCGTCCCTGAAGTCGTCGAGTGGCAAGACGTCTCCTCGACCGACCCTCGCGTCCTGGTGCAAATCAAGTCGCAGCGCAACGTCGTGCCCGTGCCCGCGCACTGGTCCCTCAAGCGCGAGTACCTGTCGTCGAAGCGCGGCATCGAAAAGTCGGCGTTTCGCCTGCCGCAGTTCATCGCCGAGACGGGCATCGCCGAGATGCGCGACGCCGTGCTGGAAAAGCAGGCTGAGCAGTCGCTCAAGCAGAAGCAGCGCGAGCGCGTAGCGCCCAAGATGGGCCGCCTCGACATTGACTACCAGAAGCTCTACGATGCGTTTTTCCGCTTCCAGGCCAAGCCCGAGCTGACGCGCTTCGGCGAGGTCTACTACGAGGGCAAGGAGACCGAGGTCGACTACCAACACTTTCGCCCCGGCGACCTGTCCGAGGCCACCAAGGAGGCGCTCGGCATGCCGCCCGGCGCGCCTCCGCCGTGGCTGATTAACCAGCAGCGGTTTGGACCCCCCCCTTCCTATCCTACCATCAAGATCCCCGGTCTCAACGCGCCGCCGCCGCCAGGCGGTGCCTGGGGCTTCCACCCTGGAGGCTGGGGCAAGCCTCCCGTCGACGAGTTCAACCGTCCCCTCTACGGCGGTGACGTGTTTGGTATTACCGGCCAGCACGGCACTCAGACACAGTCCGCGCAGCAGCTGGACCAGCTTGGCGTGCCCGCCGAGCGTACGCTATGGGGTGAGCTGCAACCGCGCGCCGAAGAGTCCGAGGAGGAAGAGGAGGAATCCGACGACGAGGATGAGGACGAGGACGATACCGGCGACGCCGCGGGACAAGAAGCGAGCGGCCTCGAGACACCCAGCGGCTACGCTAGTACTCTCCACGGCGACTACCCGCCACAGGGCACGGAGACGTCCATCGCCGGCGAGTTGGATCTCCGCAAGGAGCGCCGCGGCTACGATACGGAAGAGTCGTCCGCGCCGCGCTCCGCCTACACCGTGCTTCCCGAGCGGCAAGTGCGCGCCGAAGGTTTCTTCGGCAGCGACCGCGCCTACGACATGGCCGCCGCGCAGCGGGCAGGCATGCCCGTGCTGGGTGGCGCCGACGAGGACGAGTCGCGCAAGCGCAAGAAGCCTGGCGATGTCGACGTGGCTGTCGACGTGGACGCGCTCAACGATCGTGGCGGCCTGGGCAAAGACGAGCTGCGCAGGCGGTTTGAGGCCGGTACACGCGAGGAGGGCATTGGCGCGCAGTGGGCGGGCGGCCAGGACGACGACCTCGCCGATATGATTGCCGAGGAGGGTCGCAAGAGGCAGCGGCTGGACAGGGAGCGCGTGGAGAAGAAGAAGGAAGGGAGACGGCACTAAAACAAGATCCTCCCTCAACACAGGGCTTGCATGGGACCTGGTTTATTTTCTGTTTGTGTTGTATACAGTTAAATCATCGGCGTTCAGGATTTATCAATGTAATCAAACTTTTTGACAAGGATGAACAAGAAGAGTGAGCAAGCCAAAATCAAGTGCAAGACCTCTTTATATCTGCGCGAGGGTCGTATACTTCATTTCATGCAGATTATTACAGCGATAAGCCGTGTTGCTGTCATGTAAAGAGGCTACTTATGTACAGATATATTGCCCAAACTCCGGCTCGCCTCGGCCCAGTCGCCCAGATATTCTGAAAAATATAAAGTACATCGCAGAGGTAAAGATGGCCATCGGGATTCCGTTTAAAAATCCCACATCCACACGTCTCTGCAGTGCGGGAAAAAGCACTATTCATGCGCAGAGAATGAGAGGCCATTGTAAGGGTACATGCGAATAAGGCTATGGTAGTAAAAGAAATCACTTTTGTGCAGAGAGATTTTGCGATAAATGCAGCAATACGCTACATCGCCGAGGATGCGCACGCATTACACATCCATTTGCGGTCCGTCACGTTTACGACCGCGGTGTCCTTGATGCAGTCCGAGTGATACAACCTCTTTTGACAACGCTGTGGTGCGTACTTAGCACACAAATGACTGTTTATGTCTACACTGCAAGAGTGACATACCTTGTTGGAGCACACTAGCAACCGAGGCCCCCTTACAGGGAGCTGGCATATCGTACATCCGTTGCTGCTCTTACGGACATCAGTTGCTTTGGACGCTGTCGCGGCCGTCTCTGTCTCCGCGGGCAAGATGGCATTCGCCACGTCCATTGTCCGTAGCGACCGGGCCTGATTGATGAAGTCAAGAGCCTGCTTGATGGCGTCGTCGGTCAGTACCTCCCGCGCGAGCAGCACGCTCGCATGCTTGCCAAACTCGCTCATGCGTTCGTCCTTTGCCACCAGCCAGGCGGCCTTTTGCTGGACGAACCCCAGCCAGGCGCGCGGCAGATACGCGCTGGATGTGATGCTCTGTTTTAGAATGTAGCCGTCCCATTCCCATATGTACTCCTTTTCGGACGGCGTCACGTCAGAAAAGTCGGCAATGCTCTCGCGGTGCTTTTGAATGAGCCACGTCGCGTCATGGTCTGGAGAGGGCACCTGATCGCCAGCTTTCAGCAGAGCTTTGCTAATGGGGTGATATAGCGGCTGCGAAATCTTGGGAACCACGACCGTGTCCTTCTTGGGTGGCTGCGGCCGTCGTGTCAGAGTTGTCTTGCTTCCAGGAAACACTGGCTGCCTGGGCACAGGTGAGCGAGACGCCAACCTATCAGTGGAAGATCGTGCCTGCGGGGTCTTGAGTAAATCGTCATTTGCTCCGGCAAGGACGCGCTTGGTAACCCATGATCGATCTCCGTCGACAAACGTCTGCAGGTTGAATGGATGCGACGTCGGCCGTATCTGGAATTTTTTGGACGGTGATAGAAAGATATCAGACCGGCGATGAGACACACGAATCTCTGGCGCCTCGCTCGTGAAATTGTATTGAAACTCGAAACCAGGATGACATGTTTCAAGATGCAGCGATAGCTGCTCAAAAGACTCATTGTACGAGCCACAGGCTACGCATCGATTGAAGTCGAGCCGCATTGGCTGTTCCTGCGGCAATATGTAGGAAACTGCACCCTCTGTCACTATCGCGCCTGTGTCGTGCCGTCTTTTGCGTTCCTTTCCACGCGCCTGGTCGCTCAGAACCTTGAGGTTGTATATTTTATTTTGTTCCCTTCTTCGTAATGACCTAGAAGGCGTTTTGTCGCCTTCGGTTTGCTCGTCGTCACTGCGTACATGGCCATCTAACCCGGAATTGCCGTTTGCATTGTTGATGGGAATTGTGAACTCGTCGCCCATGGGCGGACATTTGTCGAGGCTCGTGTCCGTATCTGGATCAATGGCAGTGATACATGGCATCGAATCTTTGTCGAGGCGTCGCAATGCGCTGAAACCAGACGACCAGCGCAGGTCAATGTCCACGACATACTCGGTCAGACTGTCGGGTCTGTCTGCTCCTTGAGGAGCTGAAAGTACCAAGGGCTCCTTTAGTTTGCCAAAAATGTCGTGAAAGCGGCTCCTGAGGATGATCTTGCGCATGTCGCTGGGGCTTGCGTCTTGCAGCGCAGGCAATGAGCCAAGATCGCTAGCACCCAAAGGAGGCCAAACACTACCACTAACGGCCTCGAATTCAATGAGCAGCTCATATGCGTCAGATAGGTCGTAGGAGCCATCATCGTCTCTATTGACGAGGATGGCATCGCGTGGCACGTAAAAGGGCCGTGCCATATGCACTCTCGCGATGCGATGGGGCCCGGCAGGGTTTTTGAAGGTAATGAGATCACATCCTTGATTTTGACAATGAAGAACGCGATGCATGCCCTTGGTGGCATTGCTGAGAGTGATGCGACAATTGGCCTTTGTAGAGGTGACGTGGCTGGGCGCGGTGCCAACTACGCCTGTGCGAACCTTTTTCGAATCTCTGTGAGAGACCTTGAGGACCTCTATGCGGAGAGTGGAACGTGTGTCGGATGTCTTTGGCGATACAATGAGGTGGTCAACGTCGAGCGACTCGGGAGTGGAAACACGGCGTCGCTTGCGCGGCGGAGCAGCGGCTTGGCCATCGCCGGGGAGCTGGCCGGATACAATGTTGCCCATGAGCTCAGCTGAGTTTTGCCAATTTGTGATGCCCTGTAGCCAGTTGCGTTGTAGGAAGGGCGCTTTCCGCTGATAAATGTCGTTCAGCGTCATTGCGATGCTACGGTTGCCATGAGTGAACACGCTCTGTAGCGCTCGAGCCTGGCCTTGGCGTGGCAGTCAACGATGGGTGATGTCTTCGCCGCAACTAAGTGGCACAGAGCGATGACGAAAAGAATGAGCCTAGAAGCACGCGGTAACGCGGCTCATTGTGATGGTCTTGCGCGCCCGTTTTGCTGGGTGGGCGAGTGGTGGTTGGCCGAGCGGCGTGTCTCAAGTTGGAGACGGACACTGACTGGATGCAAATGCCGCGACTCTTATGTTTGAGTCGATGCAGACTGGTCAAAGATACCGCGGGGGTATTATGAGGCGCGCAGGCAGATTCGCAGCTGCCAGACGCGTGTTGGATTGAATGTTGAAGGCATTGCCAGGCGAGAGAACGGGCGCGCCACATAGAAAGAAACCCAAAGCGGCTTAGCGTAGGTCGTTTTTCAAATGGGACCTCGACCAGTGACATGTCTTGTGAATTGTGATGCGGCGATGTAGCTCGTAATTCAAGTCACTGTTTATTTAGGAACAAGCGCGGTGTGTAATAATTAACTGGTTTATAAATATGAAGGCCCTGGCAGCTAAGTCTAATTCAAAGCTCCCGTATGATTGACTTTTTCTCAGCTTTTGCTCAGCTTCTGCTCAGCATTTGCTCAGATCAGTATTTGCTCAGATGCACATGTTTTTGTCGTCGAGCGTTCACAGTGACTTGTATCTACTTGGTAATGCCTGAAACGCAGGAATGTAGGGGGGGTGAATAGCGAATGATAGGCGCCTGTGGAACTCTGTTTGCCTGCCTGTCTGGCTCCACCCGGAAGTACCAATACGTAGCAAAGTCCCTGTGGCACACTGCCGTGACCCCACTATCGCACGCGAGGCTACCAAGGTTGTACTTTTTCGTGCCACTGTCGCCCCGTTGTCGTCTATTGCCTTGCATCACCAACTTCGCTGCTTCCAGCAAAAGACTTTGATGCGCCGCCCGCCACAGCGCTCTCTGGCCAAGTCCATCTTGCCAATTCAAAGCAGTCTAAGCTCATTTCCCCTTCCGGGCATTTGATCATTTATTTTTCTTGCCGCACTTTATGTCGACCGATGCTTTGCAGCTGTCATTGCCAATCCCTTTGATAGTCGGCAGACCGTTGTCGCAGGTCGCTGAGCCCTTGATCGAGTCCATACCCTCAACAACCGCGCATCCCAGTCTGTCAAGCTCAGTCGATGCACAGGAGAGTTCAATCTATTCTATTTATCTTCCTGTGCGCTTCCAAGAGGCCCTCTTGAGCGCCATGGCTCGCACCCGCAATGCGTCGCGCTTGTCCACTCAGCACGTCTCTTCACGACGCCACAGCCCGTCGCGCAGATCTAGCCGCCGCATAACTCAGCTCACAAACCTCTCCACAAGCTCCGAATTGTCTTCTGAAGACGATACATTCGATGTTGGGAATGAAGAATACTCCGAGTCAGGCGCAGACGAGACTGCAACAGCCTTTCGCATACCGGTCCGAAAGACAAAGACGACTCCGTCGCAGCGCAGAACGAGCCGAGCTAGAACTGGGGAGAGAACCACAAGAAATACATACAAAGGCAGGAAGAGAAGCAGTAAGACCCCTCCGAAACGTAAGCGAGAAGGTACTAGCTCCGGTCATTCGAGCCCCTCGAAACGATCTCGACAGTCACCGAACAAAGTACGAGAACCCTTGATACACTCGGCCATCATCCCGGATTGGAGGGACCCCAGAATACCTGTTGAATGCTGGTCCGACATCTTCTACTATGCAGCTTCTGATGACACTCCGGGTAGCCTTGCTACCAACTGGCTGCTTCAAGTCGCCACAAGCTGCCACTTCTTCACCGAGCCAGCTCTCGACACGCTCTATCGCTGTCCGACTATTCGGCATTCATCAAAGGCCAAGAAGCTTGCAAGTCTGCTGGAACAACCCGTTTCCGAAACAAGATTCAACTACCGATCTAAGATCGAAATTTTGCACCTTGATATCCACGTTGTGCCCGCCACTATCCTGTATCAGCTAATCCACCCGCTTCCTCGACTCCGAGAGCTCATCATTTACACACCATATGATCAACCCCCATACAGGGAGCTCGAAAAAAGCATTCGCCGGCATTATTCCGCAGACATCTTCCAAGCCCTCCTCCCGGGAGCAAACGATGCGACCGAGGCTACTTTGAAGCCGTACCATACACAACTGAGGAGCTGGGAATGGAGCGGTCGTCTGATCGGAGGCTACGTGGACGGGCTCAAGGACATTGGCCGCATACACGAGCTGCCCTCCTTTGCTACTCTTTCACGCGTGAGCCTCACAAACTTTCAGACACCGTCTCTGCGCAAGCGCTCGCCCAGAAATGATGATGAAGCGGCGCTATTTCTCGACCAAGACAATGCTCACATTGAAGCCATTGCTGCATCTCTCACTAAATTGCCATCACTAACTCATCTCGTATTTGAGTCATCCACCGTCATGAATGACCACATGCTTACTCTTCTACCGAGAGGCCTGCTTCATCTCGAGTTGATCAACTGCTGGGAGATTCGCGCTTTTGATCTTGCAGCCTTCCTACGAGACAAGGGTAGTGAGATGCGCATCCTCAGCCTCCATCACAACCAGTCGCTAGACTTGGGGTTCCTGACCGATCTCGCTGATACATGCCCCAAACTGCGCGAGCTAGACATGAACCTTTCATATTACAAGCTTCATGAAGCGGCCACCGACTCGGACCCCATGTACGATCAAGCCTTGCTGCCTGATCAGGTGCCTCGTTGGCCGCCCAGCATCCGAGTCATTAATATTGAACATATTCGTGACTGGTCCGTCGAGGCGGCAGTCATGTTCCTTCAGACCCTTATTGACAATGCGCACAACTTGCCCAACCTACGTCACCTCTCTGTCAAAACTATGCTAGACATTCCATGGCAATCTCGCGCCACAATGCGCACCGCCTGGCGTGACAAGATGGAAAGGGTCTTTTTGCGACCCTCTCCCGGTCCTCCGCGAGATTCAAAATCGCTCCGACCCGAGACGGCCGAGAAGGATTCCAAGACAACACTCGCGTCGTCCGCAAAGCGCACTTCATCGCCCACATCACCGTCTCGTCGCAGCTCCAGAATTGCCGAGCACAAGTCTACTTCCCGTGACGGACGCAAGTCGTCATTGCGCCATTCTGATGGATTCAAGCGGCGCAAGACCTACAGGGAGCCGGATACGGACGAGGACGAGCTTTCCGACTCGGAAAGCTCGGATTCGGATGCCAGTAGTGTTGGCATTGGTTCCACCTCTTCAAACGCTTCCATGCCGGTGCATGGCCTGTGCAAGACTGTCAACATCGTATTCGACAACCAAAAGGTGCGCGAGCTGCAGTACGGCATGGAGGACTTTCAGACGGATAATGCCGTGTCAGACGATGATGAGTGGAGCGGTGACTACGAATCCGATGATCCCGTCCTACAATTTTGAGCGCTCTTGTATTATTATGGTACACTGTCATAGTCGCGTCTCATCAGACGCGACCGGTGTAGAGGGCAAAAGTGTATGGCACGGCTGTAATGTGCGAGATGGTCCAGAATCTTGTTGCTTTGCAAAAGGGCGAAACGAGCAACTGTGGAGTGAAAGAACACAGAAGGAATGATGTAGATGAAAATATGAGCTCTATGAATTGATACCCCGTACAATATAACAAATTTGCTTGAGAACGTTTGGTACTATCAAAATATGTGCAGTTCAAAGAGAGTTGCATATACACACAGGAGCGTTTGAGCAGCAGCAGACCATTGCTATTCGGCAGTTTGCCCCCCCTCAATGCCATCACCCGTCCAAGTCAATCCATTCCAGATATCCAGTGCCAGTCAACAATCTACTTCCCCACGTGCAGTTAAACGTGTAGGCGCTCACATAGCCCTGCCCGTGTCCATACCGAAACGGCGCATCCACGTCCGCCTCGAGCTCCAGCAGCCTCTCCCCGCCATCCTCGTCCACCGTCCACCGCATCTTCCTCGGCACCCTCATGCTTCGGCCCTGCCCGTCCACCAGCCGCTTCTCTGCATACTCGACTACTTTCAGCTCCGTCCTCTCAAACACCCGCGCCGCGCCGCTCAGCGTCCGCAGATGCGCCAGCAGACACAGCGTGCTGCCCGCGCCCGTCACCTTTGTCAGCAGCAGCTGCGTCGACTCGTCGAGGTTGACAATCTGGTAGGTGAAGAAGGTGACGGGCAGCTTTAGAGATGCAGGCACGGGCTGCCGCGTGAGCGCCTGCGGTGTCATACACCGCCCGTACTCGACGGTGCAGAGGCCGGAGATGGGCGTCGTGGTAATGCCGCCGTCGCGCGTGTCCTGGATGGAGCCTGTATAGGTCGCCAGCACGCTAAAGTGGTCGTAGAGCGGCATCTTGGTAAAGTACGAGACGTGCTCCGTCGCGCGCACCGCAACGTTGACACGCATGTGGCGGAAGCGCCCCGCGACCGTGTACTCTGGATGACGACACTCCAGCACCAAGTCGCCGCTGCCGCCGCCATCGCCATCGCTGCCCCATACCAGCCGGGACCCATCGGCGCGGAAATCGCAGCTGCCCGACGCCGCGTCATACGCCTCGTAGTGGTGCTCGTCGCCGTGCGCCGTCGCCGACAGCAGCGTCGCCGTATCGCGCGCGTCGCTGCCGGCTGCGACGAGGTAGTCGTTGTCGAAGCACGCCGTGCCCGTGGCGCCGATAAACGTCATAAAGTTGAGGAACCGGTACGGCTCGGGCAGCCGCGGCAGAAAGACACCGTAGTGCGTCCACCCCCACCAGCGGGAGTCGTGGTGCGGCCGCATAATGTCGGCTTGCGCAAAGGGCGCCTGCGACGCGCGGAGGCGGTCGTCGAGGTACGGCGCCGCGTAGGTGACGGCGAGACGGGCGGCGGCGCTGACGAGGCTGTTGGTCGCGGGGCGGGGCGGCGGCGCGACGTCTGTTGCTGCATCGGTACCTGCGGGGAACGACATGACGATATCAAAATGTTTTGAGATGAATTAATAATGATGATGATGTTTAGGTGGGTTTTTTTAAAGACTTGGTGGAGTGGAAGGACACGGCTGTAGCTCATCGCGAGCAAGTTAAGTAACTGCCGGAGGCCGGCCGGATTGCAGGCTCCGAGTCGGCCCACTCCCGTAACAATCGGTCGCGAAACTCCGCGACGGCCTGACTACAGGTTCCGTTTCATATGTCCACTCGTGATGTCGGCAGGATCCTCGCAGCTCAGCTATGTTTGTTGACAATTGGTCCTGTCTCGAGCGAGCCGAGGCTCGTCGATAGTCACAAGCTTCTGATTGTCCCTTATTTCCAAGTGCGATGGGGGAGCCAAACACGAATTTCATTTCGTTGACCTATCTATTTCGCCTCTGGCTTCTGAGCGAATGAAAAAGAGTCTCTGGGCTCTCGAAAAGCTGCTGTATAATTTTATTTTCGAGTTTTGGCGCTGCTGATGCACCATTGCCGAGAAGTGTGAGTGCCGAGATATCGGTGTCTACAAGAGCCGACACCCAGAGCAATCTCTTCACTCCGTCGACGTAGGCATCTGATTAGTCGTTCCCTTATTCTTATGAATGCCTCGGTGACTCGCTAATCACCAACGCTTTTCGGCAATTGAAATTGATTTACCGATCCATAGCTCGCTTCGCAAATGATTTCATGTTATCGGCGCAATTGGGTCTTCTCTCGCCTTTCAGTGAGGGAACAGCGCGTATTCCCAAACGCCTTCTCGCTAATTAGGTTAACCCATCTGAAACAAGATTATTCAAAGTCCATCGTACAGTGCATCCTTTCCATGTCGCCTACTAGAACGCCGCGCCGCCCGTGCCCTCGCCCGCGAGATTCTTCATGCTCTTCTCGCTCAGATCGCTGCGCAGCTCCCAGGCGGCCGCATCTCTCTCAAGCCGTCCCCACATGGCTAGGCCCTTGCGCAGGCGTTCCTGCTTGACGCGCAGCTCTTCGCGAATTTTTTCCTCCTCGTCGCGCAGTTTGCGATAGTGCGGCTCCACGTCGCGCGAGACGCCAAGCACCATCGGGAGCATGCTGGGGTCTAGCTTGCCGCCAGGTATCAGCGGCGGCATCGTCGACATGAGGCTCTGCGCGAGCGTCTGCCGCGGGCCGCTGCCATGCTGGGCAGCAGGCCCTGTTGGCGGGTTAAACGGCCGGCCGTGCGTCGGTGTCGAGGCGCCGCCCTGGCCGCTGATGGACTGACTTCGTGGGCCTGTCGGGATCCCAGACGAGCCAACCGGCGTAGAGGGCCCCGGTGAAGGTCCTGGGCGCGTGGATGATTGCGACCAGGCGCCACGATTGCCGCGCGACTGGAAACCACCGCGGCCAGAGGGCACATATCCCCGTGGACCGGAAGGCACGTTTGTAGGACTGGCTGTGTCGGGCATGCCGCTGGATCGTGATGAAGGAGACTCCAGTTGGCCACCACCTGATCTTGGGCCGTTGGGCATGATACGCAGTGCGGCAGGCCCTCGCGGTGGTGATTTGATCCCGGCGGGCCCATCTCTACCCGCTCCATCTCTGCCCGGTCCATCAACATAGCGTGGCGAATGGTCTCGAGATTTGTACGGCGAGCGAACCCGAGGTAAAGGGGATGCCCTGCCAGAAGCTGGTTGTGAAGGGATAGCGGAGGATACGCCCGAGTCTCTCGGGGGCGGTGATCGTCGATAAGATTGATATCGGTCGTCTCGTCGTGGACCTGGAGATCGTGATCGTGGCCTGAATCCAGATGGCGTCGTCTTTCCTGACGATCGGTCCGGCCCACCTCTAACAAATGGCGAGCGCGAGCGTCTTCTATAGCTACAGTCAACAAACAAGCCCTTGTAGTGTCCATGAGCGCATCGGTATCGGAACTCACCTATCATCTCTGCGATCCAAGTCTCGGTCCCTGTTGTCACGCATTCTGTCGCGCTCCCATTCCCTATCTCGACTATCTCGACCTGCGTCTCTCATTCGGTCCCTTGCCCAATCTCGTCCTGGCGATCGCGGGGGCCTGTCTCTGTCAAATCGCATGTCTCGAATCGGCGAGGCCCTTCTAAGGGGACTTCTCGGCGGCAGCGGCGATCGTCGACCGGGCGGCGGCGATCTGTGCACAGGCGACCTTCGCATCGGCGAGCGCGCTGGCATAGGCGTTCGTGACGGCAAAGACAGTAGAGGCGACCGTGTTCTATCCCGTCGTCTGGGGCTGTCGTGGCCACCACGATCTCTCGAGCGATCGCGCCTGAACCCAATGCTTCTGGATCTGCGACGCGGCACGTATCGTCCTGGCACATAACTATCGGAGCCGCCTGGGCCGCTGCCCATGCCTGGGCTGCGCGGGCGCGGGGGAGGGCTGCGCGCTCTTGGACTACGGGGAGGGCCTCTGTCGCGAGACCGCGCCGGGCTCCTGGCCCGCCTTGGGGATCTGTCACGGGGCGTGGGACGCCAAGATTCGCCTGCGCCGTATCGAACGACTTCGCCGTCGTCGAATCTATAAACGTTGATCAGTCAGTCGAGGTCACGGGGAGTAAGAAGTGTATCGTTGGCGGCGCCTCTTTCGCAAGCGTGATGGTATTCGCTGCTAGAGATCGCTCGCGCAACATCCATTGAATAGAAATAAATGGAGCGCTAATCGTTGGTTATACATACCGTCGACCGCGATCTCTATCTCGGTCCATTTTGGCGATTTGTGCGAGCTGCGTGCGGTTGTTTTAAAAACAGGAGGCAAATGGCTGCAAAATGGAAAATTGCACGTTGAGGGTGACAGCGGCCGTGGTAGGACTGTGCGCAATTCCCCTTGGCACAGTGCCCCACACAGTACGCTGCCTCGAACATCACCAGTCGAGGGAAAGAAGCAATTTGCAATAATAGTACCATAATCCACATTTACAAGTGACATCTCAAGTCTAGAACCAAAACCAGGAGATAACAGGAATAGCAGAGAATACGAGTAGTCCTCTCCCCGAACCACCGAACCAGAAAGCCAATACGCAGTGCACCAAATCAAGTACTGGAATTTATTGCAGCAACTTCTCATCCTCAGTCGTCTCTCCTCGGGTATCAGCAACACGTTCCAGGATCCATTTTTGCGTCTCCTCCGCATGCGCGCGCATCATCCTATTCAGTCCGGTCGATTCGCTTCGAACCACGGTGCCAAAGCGGCGTTTCTGCACCTTGCGTGTCAGGTCATGGTCTGACCAGCAGGCATGGTTACCGGCAACGTAGACGCGGGAATTGCTCTTGTACCAAGATGAGAGCTCTATGTCAATGTCAGATTTGACCGGGCGCAAACTGCCCGTGACAAAGTTGACGATGCCGAACACTCTGGCTTTGCAGTCTGGGCACAATTAGTAAAACAATGCCAAATTTGAAAAGGGTACAGAGTGGAGTTACCTCTATTGATGAGAAGCACCTTGACCCCGAGGTACGCGTCTCCAACACCCATCAGGAATATTTCCTCGGCATCACTGAGTTGCAGAAAGTTGTCCCACAGATAGCACATTAGAGACTGCATCTGCTCCTGGATAGCCCGTTCTTTGAAGCCCGGGATGAAGGCTTCCATATCCGCATCCTGCGATACGTAGGCTGGAACATTGATATCCATGACTGCAAACTTTTGTCCAACGGCCCAGTCGATATATTGTGTGACGCCATCCACCACCCAAGAGTTGTGGCTTTGCAGAGATCCATCAAGGACGTCAGGCTGTGCCAGCAGCTGTGGCGGATCGTGGATGATAACCAATATCCGCCTAGCATCTTGTAGATTCGGAGTTACCAATACTTGGTTCTCAAAGGACTTGGAAATTTGATCGCGCTGCACGTATAGCGGCACCATGTTATGCTTGACCTGCAGAGCGTGCTGCTGCGCGCTGCGAATGACATCATGAAGACGGTTTCCATCGAGTGACTGCGTTTCCGGTACATTGACGATACCGGGACGCATACATTCCCAGTAGGGAGCTTGGTGAGCCTGGACTTTAGCGAGGGTTCGTGCCGCTTCCCTGTTGATCATGGGAACCTTCATACGCGGCGGTGGTTCGCTCATCAAAGTCCGTGCAACAGCTACTGCCGAGTTTGAAATAGCCTGCAAGTTGTAGCCGCCCTCGAGGCAAACAGCGACTTTGCCATCGGCCAAGGACATGAGCATATGGGTCATGTGAGCGTAGCATGATGGTGTGACGAAGCAGCCTCCGAGCTCGTCTCCGTCGGCGGCGTCAAACCCAGCCGAGATGACAACTAGGTCAGGGTCAAACTCTTTGGCTATGGGCATGACGATCTTTTCAAAAGCGGCCATATATTCTCCATCTCCCATACCCTGATCGTGCCACCCAATATTGATATTCTTTCCTAGACCTGGTCCAACGCCACAGTTTTCGATTCCGCCGTCAGGAACATTGGGATCAGGCGACTTTCCAGGATAGAAGGCGCCGTTTTGATATACGTGAATGGAAATGTAGAGAACATTCGGGTCGTCGTAGAAGATGTTTTGGACACCGTTACCGTGGTGTACATCCCAGTCCAGGATCAAGACCTTGCGGCAGATGTCAGGATAGTCTTGCTGACAGACGCGCACCGCCACAGGTACATTATTAAAGAAGCAGAATCCCATAGCCTGATCGTACTCTGCGTGGTGTCCCGGCGGCCGGATGACTGCAAAGGCATTCTTGACTTGACCTTCGATGATATTTTTGCACGTGTCGATGGCGCCGCCAGCAGAAAGCAAAGCAGCCGGGTAAGACATGCTACCCACATACAGTGACTCCCGCCCTTGATCAAACTGTCTAGTGAGTGCGCGAAGTTCGGTGGAACTCAGCTTATCAATACTTTCAACCCATGCCAAGTGCTCGGCGGAATGTGCCAGACAGATTTCGTCTCTCCGCGCTGGCCGAGCAGGGATTCTCCACATATACTTGGTAGGGGACTCCTTGATGATTCGAGGCAGCTCTGATTGCGGGCCGGTGTAGACGAGGCCCATCTGCTTGAATGCTTTGAAGATTTCATGAATGCGCCTGGGATCTTCCGGGTGGTGGGTATTCGGACTAAAGTCTGCGTTCATATGAAGTTTCATGCGGTCATCATAGCAGCATCCTGTGGGAAGCAGGCCACGACGGCGAAGAAGCTCCAGAGCGACGGAACTCTCATCAGGCTCACTCTCCGATTCGTAGTCGGCAGAGTTAGAAGGGCTGCCGTCGGCGTCGGCTCGGGTGCTGGCAGAGCCATTCATGGGCTCAGCTTCCCCCATGGGGTGATCATCACCCTCCATCCTAGCTTCAGCCTTTTCCGTATCCATCTGTTCCTATAAAGGGCCAGAGACGGAAGGGCGGGCGAAATTTGCTGCCTTGGTCAACGGTATCGCGCCTCTGTAACAGACTCATGCAAGCCAGCTGCCTTTTGTACCTAGAATGCGACGTCAGCAACATGCTTATGAAACATGGTAGAAAATCTTCGATAAATATATCATAAAATCTAGGTAAAAGCAATATGAGCGACTACTGCTGACGCATCGGCTCTTGGTCGTGGTACCAAAGGTACCAAAACAAACAAAGTTTGCTAAAGCTGGTGCCTAGAGAGAAGCAGTCGACGCAGAGTCGCATCGCGCAGCTATACAAACCAAGAACCGGAGGCAGAGGTATTAAAACTGCATATAATTCCAAAGTATCGAGGAATATGACTTTGGGAGTTTGTGACGGGGAAAAGAGGGCACGTCAGGCCGCATGCATATCATACCTATGTGAGAGGTTGCAGGGCGCTACCCAGCGACGGCCGTCAAAACCGCGCGACGGCCAATTGAGATGGTCAATAGGAGATGAAAAGAATCGCGATCGGAAGTTCCTTTCAGATGCAAAGGCGGCGGCAACGAGTTCGCTGGGCCGCTCTGGCTTGCGGCGCAAACGCTCAGGATAAGACGTAACACGAGGGATGGGATGCGATTGGAGAATGGGTGGCTGACTTGGCCTCGGAGGAAGTAACTTAACTTTTACTTGGTGCTGGCTGAGACCACAGCGCCAATACGGTGGGGGCACCTTGAGCACCACTCTGTAAGTTAGCTTTCATGGCAATATGTGGCAATGACGCCACAAAGGCTTTTATTCTAGACAGTCTTTGATAGTTTATACGAGGGATAGATAAGTCGAGCTCGAAATCATGGGTTGTAAATTCAGAGTTGTCCTAAGAATACAACGCACTTCAATGCTCGACCACCTCGGCCCAGTGACTTTGAGCAACACATCACAAAGAAATTATATTGCACAACAAAAGACCAAGACCAAAAAGAAATTACAGGTTTTGACAAGAACAACCATCCTTGTATATCCGCTCTCGGAAGCTCTTATTGTCTTGTTGAAGCATACGTCGCTGCAGAGAATCATACTTATACCAGTACTCGTTGCCTACAAGTCAGGCAACAGCCACCATGGTTTCAGAATTAAAGCATCGTCTAAAGTACATGAAAAGGCTGCAACGTTACATAGACGGAAACAAGCGCGCGCGAACGCGAAAGATGACGAGAATCGCGGCGGCCTATTGTCTCATGATGCCCATCCATAAGTTGCAGAGTCTGAGCAAGGACAAGACAAGGGCACGAGGGCTAAAAAAGGGCTTTCGGTACCTCGAGCAATTCGTCATTCTATGTAAGTACATGCCAGAGCTTCAAAACCAGCCTTCTGCTTGTCTCTAAGACGTGCTCATGAGCCACTGGGCCGCATGCTGACTCCTGTTCACGAAATTAGACCAGACTGGCAAGCTATTGAAGCGAGATGAGGATGTCGAAGTCAACTCAACAGAAAACAACGCTGTTCCTCCCGTCTCAGAAGCCCAAGAAGAGGCAGTATCCCTAGTACGTTGGTACATCCGCTATCAGTACGTCACAAAACTAATCTCAGCTTCTAGTGCCTCGAAAGAGACAACGGCGTGTGTGTATTCACCGGGTCGAGTTCAGTGGAAACCTGTCACATCATCCCCCGCTTACTTTACAGTTCCGGCTCAAAGATTGCGCTTGCAAGCTCGTGTACTAAAGAGCTGTTTCCGGACTACCCTCCGTCGACGGATCTGGCACAGTTCTCTGGCGAGGTTGATCCCCTGGATCTATCATACAACATGCTGACTCTGGATCGGATCCTGCGTCAGCAACAGGCGGCTGGCCAGGTGGCCATCCAGTCGATGGGTACCACAGCAGACGTAAAGGGCAGCCGGTTTGGCGTCATTGAGCTCAAGTTGCGGCGGCTTCGCGTCCATAACAAGTGGCGACCCAATGACAAGTTTGAGCTCACCATCGGCAACCTGTCCGACATGCTTGGCCAAGATAAGTCCGCGTCGTCAAGCGACGCTGGTCTCCAGGAACGCGATGATTCAGGCTTGTCAACAAATAA
>JAPFUP010000500.1:0-17676 GCA_030780425.1 Beauveria varroae | reverse complement strand
ATATAAGGTTCTTATCCTTAGTCTAGTATAATAAAGGTATATTATCTACTTATTCTTCTAATTTTAAATCTTCTCTTTAGCTAAGTATAAGAAATATATAGACTTAAAAAGGGTGTGTTTTGGTGGGAAGAGGTGGCCCAAATGGGGGTGTGGCCCACAAGTGGGTGCCCGACGTTAAAGTCTAGTATATATTCGACCGTTCTAACACGACTTTAAGAGGCTATAGTACGAAAATGGCTCAAAGGAATGAGTACACTGGCTGTGCCCCGCTGGCGGCCTCGACAGAATATTCGTCCTTCCTAGAGCTCATCAAAAACACACCACGATTCTTACGTTGTTGGCGATGCTACATTGCTTTTCGGGTGTCAAACCTCATACCTTGACAACAATGCCGTCATGTTCTGCACGATCCATCGATTCCCCTACAACCGCAGCATTAACCATCGTCGTCTCCGTCGTGGCTTGCCAACCAAGCATCCTGCCGACACGCGAGATGCAGAACCAGAACAGCATCCCCATCGCCGAAAGCAACGTATCATTCCCACTCATAATCCCGCCGTATGCCCTATCAAACCGATCATACGATAGCCGCTCCTGCCCGTGACCAAAGTGAATATGGCCAAAGACCACCAGCTTCGGCCGCACCCGTAGAATCTCCTTCATGAGTTGCGGACAACCTTTCCCCCCGTCGTCAAGATGGCCCCTAGGTGGTCCATGCGTCAGCAGGACATCCACGTCCGCCGGCACCGATCCGGGCCACACCGTCCGTACATCCGGATACTGAAACGCCCAGTTCCCAAAGCTCGGCGTCCAAGCCGAGCCAAACACGCGCACAACCCTCCCACCAGGAAACGTCAGCCGCGCCGACGTATTGTTCAGGTACACGACACCCCCCCAATCGAGGTCGCTCCGCGCTGCGCCCTCTTCCTCGCAGATGCGCTCCGGCGAGCGCGCCACAAACGCTGGGTCGAGGAGCAGGTCGTGGTTGCCCGCGACGACGACCTTGTATCTGTGGGGCAGGGCGTTGAGCCAGGCGAGCTGCGCCTGCAGCTCTGCAAAGGTGCCGTGGATGGTGAGGTCCCCGGCGTGGACGAGGACGTCGCCGGACGGCACGGCGGGCCGCGTATTGTGAGTGTCGGAGATGCACACGACGGTTAGGGGACTCTCCGGGTCGGGCGGGGGCCGCGGGAGCACCCTGTGTCGGTAGAGGTGCTGCGCGACGAACAGCGCCGGGTTCTTGCGGAAGCGTTGCCAGGACGTTCGCTGAGGCGGGCGCCAAGTTGGCAGAGGGCCACTGACTGTCGTAACCATGGCTTAGAGTCGACGAACAAGGGATGAGAAGTCGCTGTGCTGTTGCTGATCTAGGAACGGGGTTGATCGGCCCTCATGTGGCCGACAATACGGCTAGGTATTCCTCGTCCAGGGTCCCTTGCGAATTGGTTAGGTCAATTCATTTCTGGCCGTTTGTGAGTATGGTGAAACGCAGGTGGGAAATACACATGTAACTTAGTGGCAAACTGGGCGGCTAAAAATCAGCGTCGCCTAATTAGAGGCCCTGGCAGGCACTAACTAGCTTGACAAGCTCCAACGACCAGTTTCGACTCGGGCCACCAGCCGGGCCACCGGCCCCCTAGCTCTACATCATGAGGTGTTCCTGCATAGCCGCCGACCGAATAGCAACATGATGTCGTGTGCGGCCAATCGAAAAGGTTACGTTTCTATAATAATATGACATTGTGAATGGCACGGCTCTAGTGTGAGCGGAGGAGGCAGAGATGCTTGACCTTGGTGTAAACAGCTAACAAGGCCGCCGCTCCTGTTCGAAGGTGAATAGATAAACAGCAGAAACTCCGGGCATGGTTTTCTTGATAAATTTATGATTTTCTTGTATTACGACTTTTGCAGCCAATACCCCTTTGATATAGAGAAAAACTCAGTCCCCTTAGTCTTGCCACACTCTCACTACGATGGGTGCGTGCTGCTCGACCACCGCATCTAACAATGACGTTGAGATGCGACCACCCCGTCGTCCTGTGCAACCTGCCATCAGCGATCCCTCCGGCGGGCCCGTCATGGTGCCACCAACCTATCGAGATGAGCGTGGCCGTCCGATCGAGCACCCGTTTTTCGAGCTGACGCGTGACGTCCTCTTACAGGCCCTCGACGACATGTCTGCCGCTCTGGTTGACCAGGGCGTCACCGTGCACGGCGTCACTGTCGGCGGCGCCGTCAACACCGTCTATCTCAGGGCGAGGGCCAGTACCCACGACATTGACTTCTTTCTGCCTCACTCGGACGACTCTGAGCACCGAGCTCTGACCGTGGCGGCCCGGCACGCCAATCGCCAAACCGGCGGTGCCCTAGGCGCGGAGTGGTTTAACAACGCGACGCAGCTGCTCATCGGTGCCGCGAACCAGTCCCGGCTTGCCAGCGCCGCCTTTCAGCAGAATGTCATCGTCTACGACAACACGAGCAGCGCGGGTGGCCTTCGGCTCTACGCTGCTCCGTGGCCGTATGCCATTTCTGCAAAGCTAGCTCGCATTTTGACGGGACGCTGTCGAGCCTATGACATGGAGGACGCAGTCCGCTACCTCAGAGAGTATCTGCGCCTGGAACAACAGCGCTCCGTCAGCGCCAGAAGAATTCGCAGATGGGGATCTCAATACGGGCATAGCATTACCGATGAAGTGCTCCGTTCAGCCAACGCTTCCTACAACGAGCTATTTGGCTCATATCCAATTAGCTTTGAGGCGTCTTCCTGATTTGCCACCCGTATTGAAACTGACTAGTCGCGGTCTATTTTTGTGTTCAGTTTATTCAATTACTTATGGTCCTTCTAGTTACATAAAATGTATATGAGGTTGCAGAATAAGTATATTTTTGCTTGCACACTCGGACGAGGCGCCCTTGTCCTCAAACCCTGTCAAAGTAATAAAGTCCCTTGTGCTATTATCCCAGTGCGGAATCGCAAGTAGGTCCCGGACTGGCGGCACGCCTTCCACCCACGCAGGCAGCTCCTCGAACTGCTTGTCGCGTTTTTTCCACTCTTCCATCATCTCGCCGGTAAAAATTGGCGGCGCGTCTCTCGGCAGCCCAAACCGGATGCGCTGGTTAAACGCCACTCGCAGAAGCTTCGGGATGCAAGCCAAGCACGCATACCGTTCCGGATCAGGGTCTTTTGGGTCTGGTATTTCGCATATGGCCCAGGAGCTGTGATACCAAAATGCTTCGAATTCATTTCGAATCTCGAGCCACTGATCCAGAAGCAGATGCTCGTAGATTCGATAGAGAGCCTTGAGGGGCTCGTCTCCCTCTTGGAAGACTCTGCGATTTAGAATCGGCAGTTCGTACACGGTTCGTTTCGAAATTAATTCGCGAGGGGTTGGGGGGAGAGATTCATGATTTGCTGCGGTTGTGGTGGCTGACGATTCCTTCTTCGTAAACGATGAGAGCCACCGGGATGCAGGCAACCACACCCTGTTGTCGGCCTTGCAAGACCACCGTTTCATCTGAGCGAGAGCAAAGGGTTCTTAAGTAAAAGAAAAATGCTGCCTTCCGTGGCTTTACTATTGAATCAAATGCGATGGAGGAGGGGCGGTGCTGTTGATACTGGTGAGGATAGCAAGGTGTAGCTGTGAGACGACGATGAGACGAGGGCGCGTACTGATGGCTGCGGCACGTGCCTGCTTGCACAAAGGCAGTGCTTCCACACATATCATTGACGATCCGCCTACAAACACGACTATAAGCACAGATAAACTTAAGAAGAATCGGAGCTAGATTTCATAATACCAAATTCTTCAAACTATATGTGTAATTTTATTATACTTCATTAGCGCAAACCAGCTGCTTGGAGCAGGCTGCTACACCAAAAAGCGGCCGCCACACAATAACTTAATTTAGTGACAGTTATTGTCCTCCAGAATGACAACCTGGCCCTTCTCGCGCTAGCGCCGCGGTGAAGAGGCCTAACAGCTCATCGCCTGGACAATGAGGAAACAGAATGCTGTGTGGCTACAGCCCGACGCCTACCTAACCAGTCAGGCAGGACTTTGCACGCACAACCCGGCACACAGCAGTGACCGTTGTCTTTGGACATTCGGATGCGTTTCTGGGGTGCGCTGTGGAATACCTCGCCAAGTGTATTTGCAGAATGACGATGTGCTGAGTCTCCGGCTCTAGGGTACCGTGATCGGCAGCACCAGCTGCCCGCGACTGCAGTAACAAACCTGGTCAGGTTTCAACATCATTGTTCTGGCAGACAATACTCGTCGGTAGTAGGAAGTTCTCGTATCCGTATAGACCATATTCATAGGCTTTGTTGTTCTGCTCAAGTGCCAGAAATTCGTGCAACCTACCCAGTAGTACAGCTCCACAAATACCGATGTTTGGCGCTGCCCCCAGGACGTCTCGCCGAGGCCTAGTACCTGCAGTAGTGGCATGGTTGCATGGCGCATGCACTTGTCGATACTTATTGTAGAATTACCTTCCCTGACTGACTACATGACGACGTCGCTTGCATCCCCGATGCTTAGCTAGGCAATTAATTAGCTGTTAGGTCTGGTTTTAGAATTTCTTTGCGCATGAACAGCGCAGCAAGATTCGGTAAGCAGGCCGTCCTGTCTTCTATATGTACATGCCATGCCCAGTGATGTCCAGCGCTGAATACTCAACTGAACTAGACAGGACCATCTTTCGTTGCCTGATTGGAACGGTTCCCCTAGGGTACATTCACGACAAGGCGCGACAGTTCGGCGCCTATGCCGAGTCGGAATGTGAGTAAACACGTGCAATGGCAATAAGGGGCATGTACGGACCACATACACCTTGAATTCGGCGCATCGTGCTGCTTGATGCAAATCCGTTACCTAGGTAACGTTTGATGGCGCTTGCCCGTCAGCTGTTGTGGCCGCTACAGGTGCCTCCAAACCTGGTGCAACGCCCTGGTGCTTGCAAGGTGCAAACTAGTCACGTTGCTACCCATATGCGCTGGCTGGAGACCCACGGCCAGATTTTCGCTAGGTCAGATCCTTTGTACTGAGGACGCACTACACCAGTCCTAGAAGCCTAAATATACACTCAGAAATGAAACGCGTGCCACGAAACATCGCCTTATTACCATCCCATTATCTAAGCCCACAAAGGTGCTGAACATCCGACACGATGAGGCTGGCCGCCTACGAGGCCCTCGCGAACGTTCACTACCCGCCCGACATCATCACCCAGGGAGTCATGACGAATACCTCGGCCCCTGTGGTTATACCATCTACCGCACAGAGTATAGCCTTCCGGGTTCTGGCCAGCTCTGGCATTCGCTCCTGCGCAGGCTCAACGCCGATTTCAGGCAAGAAATCGCATGTGTCTTTCAGCACCGCCAGCATATACCACGGGAGCGAGAAGCTACCGAAAAGCTGATTTCACTGGTTCGCTTTGACGGTCGGTACGATCCGTCACTCGACGGCCTGAGTATTGATCAGCTGCGCGTTGTCTTCAAAGACCGTATTGGTGGTAGTCCGCTCAATGCAGATGACACCACCAAGCAGTATCTTCTTATCGCCGATAATGAGGTCCTCGACGCTATTTCACGTGGCGAATACTGGGTCAAGATTGCAGAGGTGCATTATGACGATGCCGAATACCGTCAATCATTTAGTAATAAACGGTGGCTGGCACCGCAGACGTACTGGGAATGGATGAAGGTGGTAATAACAAGTTTATTCTATCTACGTGATTTGCTAGACTCGCTGGCTATGAACCGAGCCGCACCGCTAGTGCGCAGGGGTCAAGACTTTCCTGTACTAGATAATACAGACATAGCAGATGCAGACTAGAGTCGTTAATGTTGTGAAGGCATGGGATCCGGTGATGGCGAATTTTACTATGTTGTGATTAGTTACTATAATTAATTACTCTATATTGAGGTCAATCTCAGCTTCGCGGCGTCGGAACTTCAGCGTCGCCATTGGGTCGGAGACCAGCCTAACGCCCATTTCATATACTTTAGGGTTGCCATCCTCAGGCAGCTCGAAGTCGTACTTGATGAGGATGCCGATGAGGGCAATCTTTATCTCGTTAGCGGCGAAAAAGCGACCAGGGCAGGCGTGCTGTCCGTAACCAAAAGCGTTGTGCTCGGGCGTGGTTGATACAAGCTGGGCGGCTTTCTGTCTCTCAGGATCTTCGCGCATGCGAACGAAGCGGTAGGGATCCCACATATTAGGGTTTTCGTGGTTCGAGTCGTCGCGGAGGTGCGTGCAGGTGACACCGAGCTTGTCTCCCTTGCGGAGAACGGTACCATCGGAAAGAGTAAAACTCTCCTTGACCATACGGACCATGGAAACTGCGCAGTCATTTAGTATCTGTTATTATTATACTTGTAGAATGGTGCAGGTACTTACTCTGAGTAGGAGGCTTTATGCGTTGGGTCTCCTTGATGGTGCTGTCGAGGAGCTTCATCTTATAGAAAGCAGTCTTCTCCCAGCCATCAGAGTGATAGACAGAAATGATTTCCTCGCGTAAGGCAGGAATAACTTCGGGGTTCCTGGCAATACGAAGCAGGGTCTCAGAGAGCAGATCAGTGGTGGTGTGAATAGCAACAAAGGAGAGGGCGAGCTGGAAGATAGCCGCATCAAAGAACTTCTTAGGGTCAGCGGAGGCAAACCAACCCATAGAGTCATTTAACTTCATATAGGCCAGACCCCGGGCAGCAGCAGTGGCGCGCGCAGCATAGCGCCTCTGAATAATGGGGTTGATGATGGCGCGGGCTTCCTCGAGCATCGCCTGGGCGGTAAGGCAGGACGGAAGGAAGCGATTGACGATGGGACGGAGTAGGTACGGCCACTGGCGAAGCTCCTGCGCGGCGGTAACCGAGGCGACAGTGTATTCTTTGCTGACGCGGAGCCAGTCGGGGTTGCGGCAGAGCTCATTCCCGAGAAAGACACGAGAGGAGATACGGGCGACGAGCTGAAGGATGGTGTCTCGGACATTGGCTTCATGCCATTCGGTGCTATCAGTAAGGAGATCACTCAGGCCAAGGGAAGTTTCGTCAGCGAGAGGTGCGGTGACCTTGGCTATTCCTTCATTGTTAGTGGCCTCGCAAGACATATGGCAGCGCAATAGCTGCTTACCAAGCTGCCCAGCCAGGTCCTTGCGAACAAAAGGCTCAACGAGATGGCCGCCCTGGCCGAGAGCCCAGGGTTCAAATCCATGGAGGTGGCTGTGAAAAGCCTGTGGCGGGCCATTAGCATAGCACATGTGCTGTGAGAAGCTGGCATGCACACCTCCTGCGAAACCTCGACGAAACTGAGTCTGGGGTCGTTGCGGATTTCATTAGCCATGGTGGGAGGGAGAACGGTGAGCGGGCCCATGTCGCCGTTGATGACCACGGGCTTGCTGGGGTTCTTGGCGAACCAGTCGCAGAGGAGCTTGCTGGCATCCCTTCGGAATCTGGCCTTGAGGCGGCGGTCCGAGAACTCAAAGGCGCCCTTAGGGTTGAGGGTTGGCAGCTTAGAGGGGGTCGACACACGGAACACAATGGTAACCACGACAGCAATGACGGAGGCAATGATGATAGGGACCGTCGCGTCCCGCGACGCGGTCTCAAGGTAGCTCTTGAGACCGGCAATCATAATTGGCAACAGCCGTTCTGTGGTAGGCTAGGGAATATCCAACAGTCATATGGAAAGAGCAAGGCTAGAAGAAGAAAAAGGGGAAAAGAGGGAGAGAAAAGTTCTTCAGCAACGACAAATATACGACAGATTGTGCGGGGGCGAGAGATAATCAAGGAATGACGGGGGTGTGCTTCACGTCACAGCGTAGGTCAAAAGAGGAATATGACGTCCTGGGAAATAAGACCCAACCCTCCTGTCTTCACCCCATCGTCTAGTCTCGCACTACCTGTCTGTGCACCAGGAACTTGGGAGGGGACGAAATCGGGACACGCGGCGAACAGGACAAGACGCTAGTACGGGCGGCATGTTTATTTTTAGATTGTCGCACATCGGACCGCGGTGCCAGACACCATTCGGGTGCTCGCTTTACAGACCTCGACCTGGCAGTGGCTAGCCAGGCTGCTTCTTGATAGTGCATGGACCAGCCAGATGGACCCCCTGGCGACGATTGACAAATGACTAATACATCATCTGCCACAGGTTTGGTTTCCCTGGGCTGAACGATTTGCTCCAACCCTTACTGGCGTTGGGTGAGAAGGCTGTCGAGGCCATGTCTCTGGCGGACTGGAACAGGCTGTTGTCCTTACAGGACGGGCTGAGTATGTTATACGAGAATAGTTCCGACCTGTTCTATCTAGGAGCACATCGCCACGGCATTGCCAGTAGAGCAGTACACCATACTCCTGTAATCAGCGGATCTGGCCCGTCGTAAAGATGCCGATCGGTCCGTCCGATCCCTAGCGCCCTTCTAGTCCAGACTAGCACGGAGACGGACTTGGCAATATGAGGAGAAGAAGCCGCGAAGGCTTCACAGCTACCCGAACGGTCGTCTCTTTGGCTCTATATGTATTTTTATCTACGTCTCGCGTGTTAATAATCAGGGGACGATTGAATAGAAAGGAGAAAGCTCTAAAAGTATCCTATTTTTCGTTATATATAAAAAAGTAGCTATAAAAGACTAAGAATAACAATAGTAAAATACTACTTAAAAAGGGACTACTTTCCTCTAATGATCAATAAAGTTATTATTAAAAAATACTTATAATTATCTAACTATATTATAATAACCCTCTTACTATCTCTCTTTCTACCTTCTTTATACTAGCTATATCCATTTAAAAAAGGCAGGCAAAGGTAGGTAAATACCTATAAATAACCGAAGTATATAGTGTACCGTCCCATTCTGTTCCGTCTAAATCATAGTATCGTTAGTCAAGGTCGGACCAGGACTCTTACTCTCTGACTCTCCGGTCTATATAGCGGACTAAGCCCATCTCCGATAACCTCCATGTCTTTGTAGTATGTCGTATCATATAACTCCAACCAACCTTTATCGCCAGGAAAGCGCACCTCCTTACTCCCATACTGGCTGAAGATGACTGCAAGAGAAAGATAAATCTCACTGTACGCAAGATTAATACCAATGCACTGCCTTGCACCTCGTGAGAAAGGTATCCAGTATTTATCAAGCCCTGGATTATCAAGCCACCTTTGCGGACGAAATGTCATAGGGTCTTTGAAATATTCGGCTGAATGATGTACTGATAATCCAGTTATTGAAATCGGAGTGCCTGGCCGAATAAGGTATTGCTTTTCTTCTACATTGTCGGTCCTCGTTCGGATCTTAGCCGTGTACACCAATGTTTCCTCGGGCGCGATGCGTTGCAGCCTAGCACTTGCGCCGTTGTTCAGGCGCAGGCCCTCTTTAACAATGGCGGATAGATATGGGAGCTGTTCGAGCTTTTCCATCCGAGGAATGTCGGTGGTGTCTGTAATTACTGTCCTGATCTCTTCCTTGAGCTTCCGCAGCTCCTCAGGCTGGGATAGGAGGTAATATGTGATTTCGGAGAGCGTTGTAGCAGTAGTGAGAGTGCCAGCGAGGACAGCGGTTCTGCCGTCTTGCCATAGTCTGTCGGGCGATTTCTCGTGTTCGGGGAGATTGCTGTGAAGAATCTCATGGAATATGGTGGTTTGTGATTTGACTTTTTCGTCAGGGTTGTTGCGATGGGTGTAGATGTGCGAGACGTGTTTCATGATATCCTGTTGCCACATGGTCTTTAGTCCTCGACCTTCTTCAACCGGAATTGACAGCAATGGCAAGCTCATAAAACATACCTTATCAAGATTGATCAATGTACACAATTCGGGATTGAGAGACATCTGCACACTCTCGGGCAACATCTTCAACAGACTCAGGAGCGAAGGGAAATGCTTCGCAAAGTGGCGTATCCTAGCACCACCACTACTGACCTCTTTAAAACACGGACCGAAGTCCGGCGCACTGACTCGATTATCATTACGAGCGAACGCATACTCCATTACAATATCTGAAATTAGATCAGAGCGCCGCTGCGAATTGTGGGAGTGGATTATAACACGAACCATTGCTCAAAGCGGCATAGGCTAGAGACAGTGCCATCGGCTCCTTCGTGGCTTGGAATTGCTCGAATCTCGTCAACAGCTTTCTCAAAACCTCTTCAATCCGTGGCTGCAAACTGCGAATCTTGGCTTTGGAAAAGTATGGATTCAACGCAGCCCGGCGAATTCGATGCAGGTCGTGCTTCTGCGTCATAAACACCGACTGCTGCACACTAGACTGGTTCGTAAAGTAGGACCATTTGTCACGTTTTCGACCGGCACCGGCGTATACCTGATCGTAGTACTCCGCATCAAGTATGTGAATCTCCTCTGGGTTAATGCGCACAATCGGCCCATACTTGTCGTGCAATTCCCGAATCTTCCACATATACTGGCCGGTGAGAATGACGTCGTAGTAGAACTCGTACCTTATATTGTCAGGCCTCTTTTCCCCACGAATCCCAATTCCTATAAGGCACTTTTTCTCACTCACCAGAATGTCAATCTTGCGAGTAGCGGCCCCGGAATCTTGGCAGCGGGATGAAAATACAGTCTGTAAACTCCCAGTCCAACAAAATAGAGCAGTGAGACAATTGCAGCTGTGCGAGTCAGAAGCCACAAAGGGCTGGGCTCTACTTTAGGGAATTGCTCTGTTAAAGCCATTGTCGCAGAGGATGTTGCACAAGTTGCTATCGTGATGTATTGTCTTGGTTACGCATATGAAACGTATGAAATGGAAGATTTATCAAAGTATGCGATACAGCGAACCTGACTTTGAAATTGTGCCGTTCCACGGGGTGTATTGTTCGCTGGCGGAGTTTCCGTGAGAGTTTACAACAAACTAAGCAGCGAGCACGAATTCGGGTAGAGAAAACCGGAGAAGGTGGCCTTAAGTATCCAACAAGGAAAGGAGTCTTGTGATCAGGCAGATCACCTCATCACGCATACTATCAGATATGTAGCGCACGTGTTTTTGCGATTCAACTTGAGGGTGACTTGGCCATGGTTCCATTCATCTAACGAACGGATCCATTGGCTACGTTTTGGGGACGCGCGAATTCGGGGGTAATCATTGCCAAAAATGACGATTCCGACTTGCGCGCCACGGTGCTTCATCTGCACAACCCTGACAAATCACTATCCCAGATCAGTACTAAAATGATAGAATATAAAGGGACTTGTAGTAATTATCGGGTGTTTTTCAGGGCCTCGCGCTAAGCAATTGATTTCATACACATAAGAGAGAAGAATCTGACTATGTATAATATAATACCGGTAGTACTGTACTGTACTGATCTCCTTTGGTATCGGATATAGTAACTAAAGCTATAACCCTATGCATAGATAGCCTGTGCTTAGGGGACCATCACTCACACCGCCAACCTCTGTCTCTCGGGAAGAAGCCTCGCGCCTCGTGCAAACGTCCACTAGTACGGTACGTCTGCATTTCATTGATTTATGTCAACAAACTTGTTCCAGGCTAGGTATTATGCCTGCGCACCTATATGTCGGCACGGGCACACCCGATACTAGCACATGCCCACTTGGTTATCACCTCGCATGACTCGTACCACATGACATGGTCAGCGATGCGTGGCTGGATAACAGTACACTAGGCTACAGAAATAATGTAAAAACAATACCTTATCTCACTTGATTCAACCAACCATAGCTGCTGTTACAGGTGCATAGGTGCTTACCACTAGGTCAAATGGTCAGCCGCAGCATAGTAGAAGCTACAATAATAAGCATTATATAAACCTGTAACAGATAGCCTAAGATGTTAACAGTAGTACGATAAATCTTGAACAGCCTATGATTGTACATTTATCTTATATGTGATAGCGGGACCATTAATTTTACGAACAGCACTTCACAGACCTAGCATATTCCAGTCGCTTTACCCAATCGTATCGTCACTCACAGCTCGCCCATGAAAAGCTGCTAATGATTTGCTTCAACTAGGTAGTGCCTACGATGTTTACGATAGAGATGAAGGAAAGCAGAAAGTAAATTATCTACAATGAAGTAACAAAACCCTTTGCAGCATTGAGCTATGGAAAGGTTCTAGAAGCTATGTGGCGCAGCCGCCGTTGAAACGGCTCGCCTGCTGCATCACCCGCCTAAACATCTTTCTTTTCGTGGTAGTACCCAGGAACCTTCCGTCCATCAGCCAGTACCCGCTCGCTTTTCCTAATTCTCCAAAATACAAACGGATAAACCACATCGCAAACAACAGCAGTAACCCACAAGAACAACCCTGGAGGAGTCATGCAAAACCCGTGAGCCTCAGGCCAGACCCACCAACCCCAAAGAAAATGGAGATGCGGCTGCACGGTCGTCCCAACGAACCTTGTCGCCCTTTTTTCAAATAATATTTCAGTCAGTTATCCGAAGCAGAGGAACACCATAACGTAGTTACTTACCAAATAGCCCAGCTAACTCCGCCCGTATGCTGTCTCACGACCAACTGTGCCAAACTGGCTGCCGAAAGAACCATCTGACACACCTCCCCACTCCAAAACTTCAACTCTGTGGTATCTACTCCCTCGACTCCCAAGTAGAACTTGCCCGGTTTCTTCCCAATCCCGTAATCAAACCACCAGCGGACAAACGCCCAGTGCCCCAGTAAACAGAAGATGGTAAAGAGAAGGATAATCTTGCCGAGATTGTTCTTAACAATGGGTGTATGCATCCATTCGTTACCCCCGTGCTTGATAGTCCCGTAGACGATGATCGCATCCACTACCACCCAGATGGCGAACACGAGTTGTTTCTGCCATATGTCGAAGAAAAAGAAGGCGTACACGACTTCCCACGCGAAGTTGTTGGCAAGGGCAAACAGGGGCATTCCATAAGATTTACTGCGCAAATTCTCGCGAGCAATGAGAATGTAGCAAAGTACCCAGAGCCAGCCACCGATTGGGAAGGTGATCTTGGGGACGTGGACCCAGTAACTTGGGACGTGGGGAGGGGGCACTTCGTAGAACACTGCCATTTTTCTTCCTTCTTTCCTATTCCTCCCTTGAAGAGCCTTTTTCTTTGTTCGGGGTTGGGGGGAGAGAGGGCGTGCCCAAGTCTACTTGGCCATTTAGCAGATGTAGGGGCAGAGTTATTCGAGATATATATTTGGATAGCAAGACAGCCCATGCTCAGGTCTACCATCGCTCCCACCGCCAACCTGTCTCACTCGGGAATAGGCTTCGCCCCTCGGTCTACATTTCATGGATTTTTGTCAACAAACTCGTTCATGACTAGATACCAAGTCCGCGCACGTAAATGCCGCCACCGGGTGCAAATACTGGCGCAATATCCCACTTTACTGATGCTCGGCAGGACCCGCACCATGTGATGATTATGAGGCTACCCTTGATAATATAGCACTGAAAGTAGGATTATGTTGATCCGTACATTTTAATTGTTACTATTCTTCTCATGCGTCCACGACTAGTACAGACCACTTACGAATGTGAAGATTCGTTAGTGACCAGGTCCATCCGCTAATTGAAAGGTATTCACGACTGCCTTTGAACATATATAAGCTGCTACTTTTAATCCCATCAAATTATAAACTGTCTGCAAGCTTTCAACTGTTCGAATTTTTATTTGCGTACCCCGTCATTTACTTCTGGAACTTGATAACAGCTTCATGATGCCCCAACCAACAGATAAACATCATGGCTATAAAACTAATTCCATTTACGACAAATCAAAAGAAATCAAGGCCGCCGCGTCAGCGCTCGAGTACGCTCCACCCACTCGTCGCCTACTATCAATGCTACCATCGTCATGGGTTCCATACGCGGAATTGATTCGCCTGGATCAACCTCATGGAATCTATATCGCAAGTGTCCCAATCATTGTTGGACTAGCATACGGCTCAGGAGTCAGCCCGTCTGCAGTACCAATACTAACGTTGCTCAACCGGGCTGGACATCTTATAATTTGGGCAATCCTTTGTCGCTGTGCCGGCTGTGCCTGGAACGATTACGTCGATCAAGAATTCGACCGGAAAACGATCCGTTGCCGAACAAGACCTATTGCGAGGGGTGCCATCTCAGCAGCCCAGGCACACGCATGCACTGCGCTTTTTGTCCTGCTCGCTTTCTTATCAATTCAACCCTTGCCCCCGATGTGTACCGTTGTTTCCCTAGGAACCGTTGCACTTTGCGCAATATATCCATTCTGCAAGCGGTTCACAAGTTTCCCCCAAGCTGTCCTTGGTTTGGCATTGGGCTCAACGACTGTCGTAGCATGTTACTCAATAGGCGTGGATGCCCTCTCTGAAGCTTACCGCACATCTACCCTCTGCCTCGTGGGTGCCATTGTGTCATTGATAATGTTCTACGATGTCGTCTACGCACGCCAGGACACCGAGGATGACGTGGAATCCGGCGTCAAGAGTATGGCAGTACTCTTCAGAAACCACATCAAAAGTCTTCTCCTTGGGCTTGTTTGCGCTCTCGCTGGGATACTTGTGGCTCTGGGGAATCTGATGGGGATGGGGCGGGCCTATTTCTTCTTTTCTGTAGCTGCTCCTTCTTTTGGTTTGATATCTATTGTTGCCTTCATTCATACAGGTCTGCTATCTAAGCGTCCACAGCTATCGAGCTGGATTTTTGCGTTTACCTTTGCAAACTTTGTTGTTGGGTTCCTGGCGGAGTATTTAGGGATTCTCGTTTGATGCGCCGGATCTGGTGATCTGCCAAATTTCTTCCGGTCACAATATCGTCTTTTTTTTACACTCACTCAATATCCATGAAGCTCATAGATAAAGCCCCCAAATTCCTAAAAAAAAAAAACTAGAGACAAAATTATTCACGCTAAGACGGCAAAATGCTTCTATGACGAGATCATGCTACGCCGGCATTAAGGCAATCAGCGGGAAGAACGGCAGAGTAACAGCTAATAACAGTCAAGTTTGTTAAAATAGAATAAGAATGGGTTATTACCTACTTACACATCCTTTTATCATCCGATTCTCTCTAAGCTATCTCTGATAAGGGTTTTTGCTCCTAATATCCCGAAAAGGACACCCACAAAGGATTGGCCATAACCCTTCACTCAACAGCATCGTGCAGAGCTTGGCTGTATCTAGTTCAATGGACTATATAGACACCACAAGAAAAAGCATGATAATGCATCTAGGTATATGATTTGCTCCAAGCTTACAAGTCAGAGTACAGCACTTCCCTTTCACCGCACGAAAATCGAGAAATACAACAACCTGACTTGCGACACGTATACTGTGGATGAACAGGGGTTCTCTTGGGCACGATGAGTAGAACAAAGAGTATTTTGGTTAAGCCTCAGATAGCAGGGTACATTACTCGGCGCATCGTAACGTGGCATTGATCGCGGATTACCTTGCTAGCATGCGTCTGCAAGAAGATGTTATTCTTGTTTCCATTTCTCATCTACCAAGGCAAGCAGCAACCTTAGGTAACTTGTAGCCACAGAGGGTTAAATTGCCTCTAAAATATGCGACATGGGCTGATTATGAGTAATGTTAATGTTACAGTATTCTCACAGAGCAAAATAATCTCTTCTTCAGCAGTGCGATGTTCGTTGGCCATCTCCGCAATTTCGGAACAGAGCGTTTGGGCGTGGAGCCATCACGGAGTGTTCCGGCATTATACGCTCGGCTTGTTCCACTTAGCTATTTTACAACAAGGAAAATCGTTTCCGCAATCATGTCAATTGTGTGTATATGTAACTGTATATAAAAAACAGTAAACAATCGTGACTTTATGACTCCAGTTAACTCCAGAGCCAACCCTTCTCATGCAAGCGAACAAAGTTCAAGTTTAATTCTATCTTTTCGTTTCCCTTTTTCTTGAATCCAAAACCTTTCTACAAGAGAAGACAGGAAGGGTCCATCAGAAATGGTTTTTTCATCACATATCGTGCTCTTTGGAGACCAAACAAATGCTGTCGAGGACAAACTAAGGGGTCTCATCGCGGACAAAAGCAATGTTATACTTGTCGACTTTCTTCGTACTGCATTTAGTGCGGTTCAAAGATCAATACATTCACTTCCAAGTATAGATGCGGCACTAATGCCCCGTTGCGAAACGCTCGGTCTCATGATAGATGCTGTTCAGTCTGGTACACGCCACGTTGCCCTGGACAATGCATTGCTCTGCACCTACGAGATTGGACTGTTTTTATCGTATGTACTTGTCATATTTTCTGTTCATGTTTAGATACTAGGTGTATTTATCTCACAATCTGCTTCAACAGTCAAATATCCCGCCAGCATAGGCCTTTCCCTCCGCCATCATCATCCACCATATTTGCCGGCGTATGTGTCGGCTCATTAGCTGCTGCAGCGTTGAGCTGTGCTCGAAGTGTTTTTGACATACCTCGACTTGGCGAACAAGCAGTGACAGTTGCCTTCAGGATTGGTCTCTACGTTCATCGCAAAGCTGCAACCCAAGGGTACTCCTCACCATCCTCATGGTCAACGTTACTCTCTGGAATTGGCGAAAACGAGGTCAAAAGAAATATCTCGACGTTTTGCACAGAAATGGTAAGTTGCTAATCAATTCTTAGCCGGTTTTAGATACAACTTATCGCTGACGATCTCAATAGAAACTGACGCCATCATCTCGACCTTACGTCAGTGCTGTTTCCCCTAGCGGCGTGACCGTCAGTGGCCCTCCTGCCATTGTGAGCAATTTCCTCACCCTCCCACCCATCGCCTCCAAGAGACAAATTACAATGCCTATCTATGGTCCATACCATTCTGAAGATATCTATTCGCAAATGGAACTGGACCGCATCCGGACTACTGTGCTCCAAGACCTACTCTACTTGGACAGAACATCGCATACGCGCGTTCTTTCCTGTGTGACGGGTGAAGCTGCGCAAGGATTATTATTCGGGACTCTTCTCGAAACAGCGGCGAAAGACATTTTAACACGTCAGGTCCGCCTAGATAAATTGATTGGCCGACTGGCGGACACGGCAGGTGAGGTCACACTCACGCCTATCAACATGCCAATTGCAGGAGCCCTCACAAGTGCGTTGTCTCGAGGAGGGGTCAACTTTACAGTTGATCTGCCGGTTGATGAGGAGTGCTGTACGGATAACCAACCCTGTCAAGCCCAAACAGACGATGAAAAGGTTGCCATTATTGGATACAGTGGCCGTTTTCCAGAAGCTGATGGACTGGATGAGTTCTGGAGCTTGTTGCAAAATGGACTTGACGTACACAAACCCGTGCCTGCCTCACGCTTTGATGCCGAAGCACACTACGACGCAACACTCAAGAGCAAGAACACGAGTCGCATCAAGCACGGCTGCTGGCTCAAGAACCCTGGCTTATTTGACGCCAGATTCTTTCGCCTGTCTCCGCGAGAAGTGACACAGACCGATCCCGCCCAACGACTGGCGCTTGTTACGGCTTATGAGGCACTGGAGATGGCAGGCTTCGTGGCTGATCGCACGCCTTCTAGCCAGCGTCATCGTGTAGGTGTCTACTATGGCTCCACAAGCGATGACTGGCGAGAGGTGAATAATGCACAGAATATTGATACTTACTTCATTCCCGGCACGATGCGTGCGTTCATGCCGGGTCGAATCAACTATCATTTCAAATTCAGTGGACCCAGTGTAAGCGTTGACACAAGGGTTAGGGTTAGGGTTA